>JAOXYF010021096.1:0-16589 GCA_028565775.1 Sternarchorhynchus goeldii
TGTATATATATATATGTATATGTATATATATATATGTATATGTATATATATATGTATATGTATGTATATGTATATGTATATATATGTATATGTATGTATATGTATATGTATGTATATATATATGTATGTATATGTATGTATATATATATGTATATGTATATGTATATGTATGTATATGTATGTATATGTATATGTATGTATATGTATGTATATGTATATGTATGTATATGTATGTATATGTATATATATGTATATGTATATGTATGTATATGTATATGTATGTATGTATGTATATATGTATGTATGTATGTATATATATATATATGTATATATATGTGTGTATGTATATGTATATATGTGTGTATGTGTATATATATATATATATGTGTGTGTATATATGTATATATATGTTTTCTGTTAAATGACAATTATACTATATTTCAATATAACAATTATATTATATTTGTTTCACCTACCCCTCCCAGTGCTGAGTCATTACTTCCTGTGCCACAGAATCCCAGAGTGTGTGACTGATGTGGAATTCTCAAGCGCTGATGCAAGACGCAGGTGTGATATTTCTGGTAATAGTTTTACATCATTCTCTGTGTTAGGCCCCATTTAGCAGACATCCTCATTATGACCTCATTGCTTTTTTTATCTTTTAGAACACAGTTAAAAAAAAAAAAAAAGTAAAGTCAGCTTTGTTTTGGACCTCAATCTGGACTTGGCTGTATCTGTGAGCATGCACTGCTAAAATGAAAAAAAACACACTAGAAAGGTTTACATTTAAAATGGATTTATCGCTTAGTTAGTTCTATATATAATTCTAATTTGGATGTTTCAGTTTCCTTCATCATGTTTGAAAGTACGCCATTAGTACATAGAAACGAAGTCTTCTATTTAAAGGAGCACTTATCAAGAAATTATCCATTGTGCATCTCTGGGCAGCCACTTATATATTATTCAGGACAAATTTTGAGATTGTTCCACAAGAGCAAACACATGTTCATATCCTGATGCACCAAATTGTCCCGAGGTCAGAGAATCAACTCTCAGTTCTATAATGCCAGTGTCAATCTAAAATACTCGATATTCACAACTGCTTTTTTTGTAAACAAAACAGCTGCTTTTAAATATTTCATGAGGTACTTCAGACGTTCTTCTTTGTTTTCTTACTAATTGAAAGTGGGCAAGAATTTGCTTGTTTGTTACTGTTGTCTTGTTCAGAGAAGTCGTCGCCAGTTTTCTGTCATGTAAGCCTTTACATGTTCAGCAATTTCGCCATCTAGTGTCAGCACTTGGCTCTGCACTGGTAATGCACGGGAATGAATGTAAATACACGTACAAAATATTGGATAGGCAAGAAAAGTAATCATTTAAACTGTTCAAAATGGTCCAGAACAGTGTTTCACATTCATTTAAAACCAAAAAAAGCCTCATTAATCAGCAGTTTTCCTTTTCACTGCTAGACAGAGCATTAATACAGTATATGGATTTAAAGGGTTGGTCTATAGGAAGACCATAACTGGGAGGCTAAATTAGAACTGACCCTACAGGATGCTTTAAAATCAGAAATGGATTTACCCCCTTAAGCCACCCCCCCCCCCCACACACACACACATTTATGAAAGCATGATTGGGTATCAGAATGATTGCCATGTTCTGATACCCAAAGACAAAAACCTACTATCTTCTTTGATATTCATTAAGCCCACGCGATGTTAATTTTGTTCTGTCCACGTGTAACCTGACTGAAAAGTGTTATTATAAATAAATATGATTCGGCTTGAGCTTAAAACTCTTCTTCCATTGCATCATCAAACTGCATCCTCAAATAAATTAAAATGGACTTTTTTTACTTTCAGAGTACAACACCATGTTCATCTTCAGTGTAGCAATACACTGTCATAACTGTATTTTTTTTTACCCGCATCTGCTAAAAATTTCCAGTCTCACGTCACACCTCATCTACCAATATTTATAGTCTAGACTCACTTTCCAGTACATTGCCCCTCCCACACAAACCTAACCACTTTATTCATATCACTGCTAGACAAAGCACTTATTTTAAAATAAACATGCTAATATTCTTAGCACTTGATTATGTCTCCATGTAACACACAAACCTTATATGTTAAGAAAATGTTCTGCTTTCCCTGCATTGCATTTGGCCTTAGCTGGAGTACAAAACCTGTTCTACATCAGACCCAGCACAGATCTGGAGTACAGGTAACGTAATCCATCAGATCCAACACAAAACCACAAGTACACACCCAGTACACCATCAGACCAAGCACAGGCCTGGAGTTTACATCCTGTACATTTTCAGATCCAGGCCTACCAGGCCTCTTGTAGAAGATCTCTGGTAGAAGATCCCACTCACCCATCACACAAACCTTTCTCTCTTCTACCAACAAGGAAGAGGTACTGATGCATTTGGACACTCACAGCAAGACTAAAAAATATGGCACCATTGTCAATGATTAGGGTTTACTTCAAACCTAAAGATTGTCTCCTTAGACAACATTTTTTCCAGTGTTTCTAAATTTATCTTGAAAGGCAACCCACTTAGAAAACCAATGTATTATTACTAGTAGATATTTTAGGTTACCCCTTGGTAGCAAGTATGTGAAATCAGACTGGAGGCTTTGCAAGGGTGGGTATGACTCTAGAAGCTTATCTTGTTGACCTGTTCCTTTCCTTTCATTTGATTCTGATTCTACTATGCAAAATAAATAAATGTTCTACATCATCATCCATCTTTGTGCGACATGTGAAATACCATGAAAATGGTGCACAAGTCATTGTTACAGTTCCGTTGGTAGGTTTTAATACAGTTCCGTTGGTAGGTTTTAACTCATTTTTGGCCATACTTGATCCTGCTTTATCTTATGTTATTGTATTTCTATCAGTATTGCATTCGAGGAGGTTGGGTTTTCTGACCATAAGCCAATCATTTTTCTTTACCTATGCAAGATATTGGTAGCAAAACCAAAAGTCATTTTTATTGGCCTGTAAATTCTCTCACTGCAAGGCTTTTTTCAGAAGCCTACCTGTCATGGTACACCAGGCACCCAGCCACAGGGCCACGCCCACTCGGTCCCCACACACACGCCTACCCAGATCCCAATCAACCACTTACTGATCCCAGCTGTCATTCGTTAAGTTAACAAGCACATACACACATTTAAGCCCACAGGCTCTTCCAGGCTCTGCTGCACATTTGCCCTGTAAAGACCAGAGAAGCTGTTGGCGCTTGTGAGTTGCTGCTGTCGCTCCCGTTTAATATGTAGAATAAAAGTCCAGAAAACAAGTGCTGAGGAATTATTCACCATTTTTAACTCCATTTACTCATCCATCCGTAGCTCTGTGGCTGCTCTCATAACCAGGTAAAGCCGTGGCTGGATCCAAATAAACCCAGTTGATTAACATCCATATCCTTAGAAGACGGTGTCAAAAAAAACTGCAGAAATAGAAAAAAGACAGACTGCAGGTATCCTATGAGATTTTAAAGGGCTGCCTTTTTGCCTTTCAAAAAGACACTATACTGGCTAAAGATAAGCTATTTTTCAGATATTATATCTCAACACACTAATAAACCCAGAACTTTATTTAGTACTATAAATTCTGTTTGTTACCCTGCCAAGTCCTCTAAAGTTTGCAAGGATTTTCAACAGTTTTTCATTGGCAGGTTGAGAAACTCAAAGTGAGTACGACACTTTCTGGCAGTCACCATCCTCTAAATTTGGGGTGCTCGGACAGTTTTTATTTTTTGAGCCCATCTCTTTTTCTTAACTGAGAAATGTGACTTTCCACACAAATTCCATGACCTCTCTTGTTGATATAATCCCCACTCATTTTTTAAATAAATATTTTACTTAATAGGCCCCAGTGTGTTGGTAATAATAAATGCATACTTTCTGGTTTTAAGAATTCTGTTGTGGAACTCCAATTCAAAAAATATTATCTCAGCACCTTTTCACTTAATAACTACTGACAAATTTCTCACCAATCCTGGAGAAAGTCATACTTTCATAACTGTGGGTTGATTTGACCAAAAATGACATCTTTGAACTTTTAAACATTTAAACATTTCTGAAGTACAGAGCTGGCCCTCCTAAAGGTAACTCATAACCTGCTGCATGCTATTGACACATGTATTATGTGTCATTCTGGTCTTGTTGGACCTCACTGTTGCTTTTGATACTGTCGACTATAATTTGTTCCTTCAGCATCTTGAGCAGTTGTTTGGCCTTAGTGAGACAGTGCTGAGCTGGTCATATCTTTACAGGAGGACTTTTGTGGTTCATGTGGGTAATATCTCTTCTTCTTCATCATCTGCTGTGGAGTTCCTCAAGGATCTATTCCAGAGTTATTACTTTCCTCACTATACAGTATATGCTTCCATTGAGGAAGATCATTAGGAAGTATGACATTTGGTTTCATTGTTATGCCATTGACATCCAGCTGTATCTCCTCTTGTGGCCCATGGATCTATGCTCTCCCGATGTTTAAATGAAATTAAGTTTTGCTCATTCTGTTTTCTTCAGCTGAATGTAAATAAAACTGAATGCATCTTTTTTGGCTCTCTCTGTTTGACACTGACCTATTAATGACTAAATACTGGTGGACTGTCAGACTATGTGAATCCTCGGGTAAAGAACCTAGGGGTAATTTTATCCTGATCATAAATCTGATAAAAAAAAATATCTGTTGTCAGGAGGTAACTGTTTCCATCTTAGATCGATTGCATCATTTCTGTCACAAGAGTAGGAGAAGGTAATGCATGGGCTTATTTCATGTCACCTAGACTACTGTAACTGCTTGTACATGTGGAAAAGTAATTAGTTTGGTCCTCATTAGTTTGGTTGTAGTTATTCCAAACTGCAGTGGTACACCTGCACGATGCCGAGCAGAGTTTACACAGACGGACGTTTATTAATTGCAGGGTCGACGGACGACACGGCGACCGAATCGATAAACACCAATGAAGACGTTGGGAAACATGCATGCTTCAATAGATGAAGACTAACGAGACACAGCTGATACAAATGCTCACTAAATAATGAAACAAGATGTACACAAGATAACATGCACACGAGGGGAGGAGTCAAGGGGCGGCTACCGTGACATTAATATTATATCATTTTAAGTCCTTGGATCTGCTCCAACTCCATTCATCTTCCAGGTCTCCGAGTTCATCTGATCAGTCACTCTTGGCAACGCCAAAACCTAAATTTATTTTTTATCCGTTGAGACTGCGGAATGATTGTGGTGGTCTGTGTTTTTGTCCTTTATTTAAAAATGATTGTGCCGTGTTCACATATGTGAATTTAATGTATTATTATTTACAGCACTTTGTACTTAAATATACATATTAAATAAGTGACTTACATTAATTAACTTATGACAATACAAATAAAAGTGTACACCTCCAGGTGTGTCTTATGGGCAACTATATTCTATTCTTTGTGTTCAAAACTGTGCTGGAGTTGAGATGTGGTTCTCTCCTTCCAAACTGCAGTTGTCCTCATGGTCAGGTTATCAGTGTTAACAAAGGCTTTGTGTCCTGGGACAAGAGGCAGAGAGGTGATCGGACTGTCCGAGGCGGGGGCAGAGTAGGGCCATGTAATCTTCTTTGATTAGACCTACACATGTGTCCAATCAAAGAGAATCTTCCAGCCAAACAGTCCAATCTACCAGACAATCAGAATAAAATGTTCACCCCTACTGTGGTTTAATGTAATTTAACAGAAACTGTGAGCACAGTCAGTTTATACCTGATGTGCCAAAACTCCTGTAGTAGTGCCAAAACTCCTGGTGTGCTACTGACAAAACCGTTAAATATACAGACACGTCTTGCTTTACTAGAATCACTTACTTTGCACCTCATGTTGACTGGATGCTTTAAACAGCTCTTAAATGTCCATTGTTATGTGCACAGATATGGATTGTTAATGAAATACAGGAATAATAATTTTAATTTAATACAGGAATTATAATCTTAATCTGTTATTATTAATCTACTAATTTAAGCATCACCTTGTGATGTGGGGACATCCACTATTATCACAGGCAATAATGCAGGAATACATACAGTATCATTTTATTATTTTTGTTGCTTAGTAAGCCTGTGCATAAATTTAATTTCACGCTACAGTGACCACTGAAGATGCCACTCACACTTTTGATGCTACAGAGGGTGCAGAGATGTGCTAGAATCTGTTAAAGCTTGATAAATAAGTGCAAATTGGCCTAATTTGTACCAGGGTAAAGCCTAAATTTACGAGTCATATATATTGTTCTCAGATGCCTCAAGGTGGCCTCAGTGGAACGCACACGGTGCTGAGGTCATGCAGTACACTTTGTACACTGTCAGACACAGACGTCACTAGAGCCACCTCCTGGCCAGTTACTATCATTGTCCCAAGTAGCTGTAATTTGTTGGTTTTCCTTGAGTTAGCTAGTCAGTAAGGCCTCAAGGTAATTTACTGTACTGATTAAAACATATATATTTTTTATTTATATATATATTTTGTGCCTCCTCGTCCTCCCTCTCCCTTCTGTGTTTGTTTGTTTCATCTGTTGGTGCTTTTTCCATGTCTGTCCTTTCTCCTGTGTCGGCTGTGGTTCCTGTTTCGGTGTCCTGTTCCCATGGCCGCTTCTCTTCCTGTTCCTGCTCCTCGTCCTGTCTCTATGTTCTGTTCTCTTGTTTCTGCCCTGGTTCTCTTCCTGTTCCTCGTCTGGCTCCGTTCCCTGTCCCTGCTCCATGTTGTGCCTTTTGGTCCCTGTTTTTGCTTCTGTTCTGTCCTGTTTCTTGTTTCGGTTCTGTTTTCACACATTGGGATTCACACATTAAAGGGGAGGTTCTGTCATGATTGCCCAACCCCTAGAGTTGTGGTTTCTCTGTCTATGCTCATTCCATTTAATTTCTGTTCATGTTTTGGTTTTCAGTCATTGTTTTCACCTGTTTCTTGTTTTTCATTGACTTTATTTGGTAATTAGTCTTTGTCTGTTTTAGTTCTAGCTACTGTTCATTGTTAAACTGATGTATTTATGTTTATGGATGTGCCCTCTTCTAAAACATGGATGTAAATTCAGATCATTCAGCTGATACTAATTATTCACGGACCTTATGTGGTCATTTGTTGCCATGGATTGTCTAACTTTGCATACGACACAATTGCTGGAAATTAAACTTGGATGAAATTTCAGATAATCTACAATAAAATATTTGTATATAAAATAAATAATATAATAAAATAAGTCCCTAGACCTTAGATCTTAACCCTAACCCTCCCAGAATATTACCCATTCCCATTAATGCATACTTATGTAGATATATAATTCCTGCAAACCCAGCGAATAAGTAAACAAACAAACTGACAGACACAAAGAAGAACAAAGCAATTATATAAACCAATGTTAATTCATCCAGTTAACAAATCCAGTCCTGCAGGATCAAATCACTGTACTTTTCAGTAAGTTTTCTTCAACAAAACTCTAATTAAAATTTCCCAAAACCCTCAGATAGTAAGACATTTTGTCCCAAATCCAAAGGTTGGCCACAGAGAAAGGTGACATGAAGGCCTGGTACTCTGTCATAAACATGTCTCCCTGAACAAGTCCACTTTTCCGGTAAATAGTGTCCCACTTATAGCCAGCTGCCTCATCAAATAACTGCCCCTGATGGCTCTTTGCCACATTCATTACATGGTTAGGCAAATTAAACTGGACCACAGTAATGACTCACTTGGTATCATGCAGTAATGAAGCTCTTCATTACTGCATGATGCCATGTGAGTCATTTCTGTGCCCACTGTAATGTAAATGACCAAGGGAGACTACCAAAGAATATCCTCACAGTCTAAGAAATCAGAGTTTGCCCCAAGTAAATCAAGTTAAACAGATTCAAGGCTTGCTTGGTTGAAGTACAACCTTAAAGAAAACAACTGTGAAGAAAAGAAGTGAAGTTTGCTGTCCAAGCTAGGCTGCTTCTTCTCTGTACCAGGATATGGTCCTGCCCTTTTGCATCCCTGGAGTCTCAACTACAGGCCACTTTCCAGAAACCAATGGACAATGTCCTGTATGGATAACTGCATGTCTTGGTGACATTTTTTTAATTATTGTTTTGTTCCAGAGTTTTACTGATGACAGATTTTTAAAAATTTTTTCACCCTTAAAGACACTGAAGCTCCTAGCTTCTGAAGGCATCAAACTCCACACAGATCTTATTTCCTGGTTGTGTCTCACACCTCATTTCTGCCTGTGAGGCAGGATCTCCAACAGCTTTGCAGCCAACCACTGTGCAAAAGTAATCCTGTAAGCCCTGTCCTGTTTCTGTCATTATTTATAACAAGGTAGCATGCTTTCACACCATGAACCCCCCCCCCCCCCCCCACCAAATGCTGACAGTAGTGTATGCTGTTCTTCAGAATATGTGGAACAGTCTTAGTCAGGGCAACTATGAGCTGACTGAGTATCACACAGTCATATCCTTCATGCTGCAGGAACTGCTGTGTCTGCATCACGCCTCTTGCTGTATATCTCTTTTTTTTGTTGCCTATCACTCACACACACACATGCACACACACAGTTATAATAGAGGTACCATGCTGTACCATGGTGTGATCTACATTATATGAATGCAATCTAATCTGCTCAAAAAGCAATTCATATAAATCCCAAAATGAAAAGTCAGACATCATCACAATTAGCTGTCAAAAAGAGGCAAGTTAAATGACACATTTAGGCATATTCAAGTTAACATGATTGATTATGAATTTTTTTAATACTGATTAATAGGAAAGAATTACTCAAATACTCCACATATACACCTATTACTTCTCAAATCCTAAAAACGAGTTGTCAAAATAATTCGCTATTAAGGCCTTTTTCAAAAAATCACATGTTTTCTTTGGTTTTGTTGAGGGATGTCAGTAATGCATTCCATCCTTAAACACAAAACTCACTTTATTTTGTTTAGAAGAATTTTTGGTTTTCTTGTACTTCCTCTGCACAGTTCCAAATGCTGATGCACACTGTCTTTGCTATCTTTGATGTATGAGAAAAACAGTTGTTTGCTAAAACACCGGCTTGTGGTTTTTTGAAATAGCAAAGCACTTTTGGCAGTTACTGACCTCTATTGGAAGAACCAAACAACGCAGCCTGTGTGAAATAGGAAATTGAGCAAACACAAACCTCGTTGAAGCATTTACATCACCTTCAAATCAAACCTGTAATGACGAATGGTTACACCATATTTTCAGAGCTGTGAGTAAACAAGTCTTTTTTTCTGTCATGTTTAATGCTGTTTCAAATTTTTTTATTTTTCTAACGCTATCTAAGCTCTGTTTATTTGATGTATTACTTTACTTTTATATTTGTATGAATTAATCGTGTGTGTGTTTATATTATATATATTACTGATGAAGCATGTTGTTATTAATTTGCTCTGGAGTGCAGATGGAAACCTTTTTGGGTACAGGAATGTGAGATGAGCTGTAACACAAACTACTATTTTTGTGCATTTGAAGAGTATTAATAAAAACGTCTTGTTCCGTTTTTAAGAATAAGTGCTCTTGGCCTCAACAATACATAACCAGGGATGTTATGAGATCACTGTTGCTGTATGCTACATTCAAAGCTGTCCCACATCACCCAAGCTTGACTATTATCATTACAACCAGATCCTTCACACATCTGAAGGGATTATTAACTTCTGACCTTGAAACATGAGACGATTGGTCATGGATAAGACAGGTTGCCAGGGCAACGGTATTGCAGTTGCTGAGGGATTCGTCCGTGCTTGGACGAGCTTCGATATGGAAAACCAGCCACCACGTTATGCTTTTATTTATCCCTGCACTAGCCATAAATTTGTGGTCTACTGAACCAATAAGCACTGAGTACTGAGCATTGTTGTGAATGTTGTACATGAAGATATTGCTAGCATGCTATTACATGCACTTTGTGGGTTTGTTCTGAATTTGTAGTGTGGCAGCATGGTGGTGCAGTGCAGAACTTCTACATCCTGGGTTTGACTCCCAGACTGGCCACTTCCTGGATTTGACTACCAGACTGGCCACTTCCTGCGTGAAGGTCATGTGCTCTCCCCGTGTAGATTTCCTCTGTGTACTCCATTCTCTCACATTCCAAAGACTGACTGGCATTTCTGAATGTTTAATGTGTGCACATGTCCCCAGGGAAGGATTAGTGCTCTGTCTGAGGTTGGTTCTTGCATTCTGTTGCCAACGTGCGCATTGTGTTAATTGCTGAGGCTACTATGGAAACAAACCGTGTCCTACGTGAAAGTGCCTCACACACAGTTTTACAGCAGCGAGTTGGCTGAAGCTGTGTAGCACCCAAGCGCAGGCCACCTGACCCAGGTCACATGGTTTTTCCCTTCACATTCCCAGATGTGTTAAGAGATGAGCATGACGATCAAAGCTTTGGTTTATTTGTATGTTCTTTGGTTTAGAAAAACCAAAACAACAACAACAACAACAACAAAAGCTGTAACTTGCATCTTGAAAGTTGAAAGTAGTTGGGCAATATATAAAAAAATCACATCCAAAAGATTTCTCTCTTTTAATTAGTTTAGTTAATTTTAATTTAAATGAGTTCAAATGAATTTAATATTACATTATTAAGCATTTCAGAGTTGCTATCAGAATATTAGTTAGGCAAGCTATTACAAGGCATTACAATTAAATAAAAATTAAAATACATTTAATCTTGAGATTTTGGCTTTTGGGGCCATTATCAGTAATTATTAATTATTATTAATATATAGTGCAACATCTCCTTCATACACGTGGCTCAGATGTTACAACAAATGGTACAATGACAATTTCTCAAAACACTGACACTTCGAATTTACAGTAATATGGTAAAAAAAAAAAACAATTCACCAGGTTGCCAAATATTATAATATTACTAAATATTATAATCACTCTCTCCATCTCTCTTATTGCTTGAATGAAAGGGTCGTCATTATTTATTTTGTTATACAAATTAAAAGATCCTATCCAGTTTATTTAAATTCTTGTACCTTTAGGACTGCTACAGCTCAGCTTCTTTCTGCTTCAATGTCTGATTATACCTATGACACACAGAAAGTCTGATTATACCCATGATGCAGTCTGATTATACTCATGACACAGTCTGATTATACCTACTACACAAAGACAGAACTGAATGCGTAATGTGACACATACATAATAGCTGCTTATAAATTTATTGTAGCATATCTTACAATGATTTCAAATCCTTTTGTAAGGACGTACTGAACTTTCCCTCTGTATTTCAGCATCACTAGCTCTGTGTCTGATAACTCTAGCCTTCACACCAGCTCAACAACAGATTTCTAAGTTCTACTGAATATATTTGATCTTACAGTCCTTGATGCTGCACCATCACTATTTTCCTGTTTCAACCGTCATCCAGACTTTGACATACAAAGATTATGAAGTTGCCCGTCATATCATGTAAGGTTTGACTTTGAAGATTTTTTCATAAATCTGAGTACTGGAAAAGCTATGACTGACACACTCACCTCCAGATTCTCATCAGTTGGATGCTACCACACAGGCCCAAAAAGAAGTTCACTGCAAAGAGTGCCCAGTTCTTAGGGATGATAACCAAGCAGTACCTTGACCAAATGAAACCTGAAACAGAGACATGGAGACACAAGAACAGCAGATTCATGTGCTAGGCATGAGAAGTGAAATCTCAGTTTAGACCAGGACACACAGTACTCCTCAGAGATTAGTATTTGTGCTCGTGAAATGTACTAATGCACCCTACAGTGTTACAAAAATCTCCAAGGAATTTAATGACAAGTTTATTCTCTGGACAACTGACAAAAATTTCCCTCACTGTCATCTAATTTTATTACCCTATCACTTTGTCCTCCAAACCGTCCCTCGATTTCCAGGCACACACGGTGGTGGAAAATCTGTGTCAGAATCTGACGAGCTGCTCAGCAACATCTATTGTCCAGCACATGCGGCAAAAATATCCAAGAGCTTAAACATGGCAGCTGTTATTAGAAGAAGACAGATGGAGCAGAACTCGGATTAACTCCCACCACACAAACGTACAGATAAAATCCTCTGAATTTCCAGGTTAAGAAATAATTTGTGACAGACTTTGCCTGCTAGGAAGGAGGTATCTCTTTATTTAGCATGGTGCACCCGCACTTCACATGATATGGGGTGTGGGGCTACTTACCACCTACCTGATTACTCAGAACATATTTGGTTTCTTGGAGGTGATTCAAGTTCTTATTTTGGCCACATGAGGCCCATGAATACTCTACTCTATGACCCTAACTAAAAATCAAAAACCTTAACAGAAGGACAGTCATTTAAAGGGCATTACCAGTGAATCATCAACTGTAAGAACATATGAGCTCTTACCCATAAAACCTCCTATTTTACCTGTGAAAGTGTTTCCATTTATGGCTATGGAGATGTAAACGTAAACTGTGCAAAATAATATTACATGCAGACAGGCAGATACAGACACAGAACCCCTAACTCCACACACACACACACACTTTCTCTGTTCAGTACCTGTGGCAGTGATGACACATGACTGGGAGAAGCTCAGCTTTTCAGGAGGGCGTGTCATATCAGAAAAACCAGCCACGACCAAACCCTGCATAGAGCCGAGGGAGGGGCATGAGTGAGGGGGAGGGAAAAGGAAAGAGAGTCCGGTCACCTTTTGCATTATGCAAATTATTGCATTTATTAACATATAGCAATTTATATTATAGCCATATTGTATACAGCCATATTTCACACCCCATGCTTTATCAAAAATCAAGTCCAGTTTAAAGGGTAAATCACTGATCAAAAATAGATATCCGTTATTGGTATGACAGCATGTACGTTATCCTCGGGTCCTGAACCCATGACCTTGCTGTGTTCAGTAGCAGGTGCTACAGTGGTCACATGATCGTAGGAGACGCAGCTGCTCAGGGGGCTTCTTTGGAGTTACTGGTATTGGATTGACGACACTGGAGGAGAGCGATTTGGAAAGGCTTAAATGAAGAACTAAGTGCATAATTCTTTTCTCCATTTCTATTCCATATATTGTTTGTCTTTGATGATCAGCCATCAGACAGAGGGGATGTGGTTCTAACTAAAATTATTATTCTTCGTTGGATCAATATATACAACAAATACGTAATTACTGATGCAAACAGTTTTCCTAATGTTAATCGTCATAAAGGGTTCACTGCTAGTATATTATGTCTTTATAACATTCTTGACGTTTACCACTAAAGTAGCAATAAACCAGCCCACAAAAATGCCCTTTTCATAAGACTGTTTCTCAGAGCAAAAGGTGCAAAGGTTGGTTATAACAGAGTGGTGCAGTTATACTGTAACACTGCCATACAGAACTCCAAAAAAACACAAAAGGATCGTGTGAGAACGTCTTTGTAATTGATTGCATCTTTCTGTATGTGGTTTGTGTGTAGAGGAAGAAGAAAAAGAGAGAAAGATGACATATTTTTAGTGGTCCTTTTAGATTAAAGAACCAACATATCAATGTAACAGTGAAGCATCTGAATGCATTCATTAGATTAACAATGAGACTTATTTAACTGCTCAAATAAAAGTTATTTATAATCTGATGAATCTAGTTTAGAATGTCACTTTATTTAGAATGTCTAATCTAACAGGTACAGTATGTACCATTTTGGTGTACTCAACAATTGGATTTTATTGGATTTTAGCTTCCAAAAGTGGCTGCTTTCTGAGGCGGTTAATCTTTTTTAGGATACTTAGTCAAGACACCATGTTTTCATCACCCCCCCCCCCAAAGATCCCGCAAGGGTGAGGGTTAGGATTAGGTTTTGTGTTGAGGTTAAGGTGTTGGGTTGGTCTGAGGTCTGTAGGCTGGTGTCTGACCCTTGAACTGTTCTATTTGTGAGTAAACTTAACTGCAATTGTATCCAAACTGATTTATTCATGACAATGTTACAGATACACTATTTAGAGTATATTGAATATTTATAAAGCACCACTCAAAATAAAGTGTTACTGAGGGGGAAATAAACATGCTTTGCTTCATTTTAGCTTAAGATGAAATAACAAATTAGATGAATTCTCATCTCACCCATTTAAAAACAGGTGCCCAGAAGAAAACCGTCTTCGGCCCTTAAGAGAAACAGCAGAAATGATAACACAGATTAGTTACTTGGTCAGTAACACATTTCCTGTCGCTTTGACTCCAGTAGTGCACCAGTAGCATGGATGGCACAGTTACAACATACTGCATAATGATTCACTAATAGGCCAAAGAGAAGAGGTGGATAATGTGAACTACAAACGTCTCCCCAGCAGAGACTATTCACAGTACAATATTGTCATATCAGGTACCCACAAACTTGAGTAAATGATCTGATGAGGAACAGTCAAGTGTATTGGACTGAAATGCATGGGACACATTTATCGTCTAACTGATTTAGTCCTTCACAGATTCCTAACCAGAGACAAATCTGGTTTAATGTGGCACCTCTGTTATTCTTCTATTGGTCCCATGGGTGATGCTAGTAACAACTTAGAGTTATGAAATACCATAACAGTACATGTCTATCTGAAAATGTATTTGTAACAGTGTCTTAAGGCTTAAGGCTTATTGCTATGTACTGACGTCTAATTTCTGCTACATCACAATTTTCCCCAAAGGTTTAAGGGTTCCTTTCATGATCTTATCAGGTAACTCAATTTCATGCCACAGTTTCATTTCAGATACTATATATGTATTTAGGACTCCAAACAATGACTATGAAGTTAAGGTCCGTACTGGCTGCTTTAATTTGAAGGAATACCAGTCTGTCCTTCCAATAATTACTTTTGGTCCTTATGAAAAAGATATGAGCATCTGCTGGAAGGGTGAGATGTTGGAGCTTCTCTGTATGGAAATAAAAGCATGTGACCCTGGAGTACACTATAATATCAAGTAAACATGTTTTGTTTGGATCAGTTTCAGTGCGACTCCACATTAGAATCGATATGAAAATCATACTCATTGTTCCTTACCACGGATGGACTATGATGACCAGTTCAAGTAACACTCCAGTGGGCAAAAAAGCTCAACAATTTGACCACTGACCCTGGTAAGATGAATCTAAACTTCTGTTGCATCATGCTGGTTGTAGGGTCAGAATTTGGCACAAGCAGCATGAATCAAACCTTCTCCCCATTAGGTGTTAACAGTTTTCCAGCAGGAAAATGCACCATGTTTCAAGGGTCACCATGGACTGGTTCCAGGAACATGACGGTGATCTTGCCTCGCTTTCCTGGACCTTCACTGTCCCAAAATCTTAATCCTATAAAGCATCTCTGGGACGAGGCAGAACAGGCTATTCAGAGCATGTCACTACCTCCATCTAATTTGTGGCAACTGCCAGAAACCATCCTGTCCTCCTGGGTCAAGATTCCTGCACAATGATTTCAACAGCTAGTGGAATCTATGCTGCGATGAACTGATGCTGTTCTGAAAGCCAAAGGATGTCCATTGAGCTACTAGATGGGTGTGTCTAATTCAGTGGCCAATCAGTGTAAAAAAAATGTGCACACCAGTCAGCAAGGGGCAACTAAGAGAACATCAGACTTAACTTGTGTTCATTCAGTCCTTTAGATAAATGTAAAAAATGTATTTCATGAGAACTGAGTGAATCAGAGGTGGATCTCTGGGAGTCTTTGGCATGTGAATACAAGCCCTCACAATGGAAGTCTGAAATTTAACCTCATAGCTATAGTTTTATATTAAATGTGCTGGAGCTCAGAGCAGCAGCTTTAAGTCTTCAAGCATCTTCTGGCTTGCAATGTAGGATATTTATTAAAAGAACTCACTCCTTTCTCATTTTGGGACGAGTCTTTTTTAGTTGAGTGACTCCTAAACCTCCGGAATTTAATTTAACATAGACCATCTTGGGCAGTCAATTCACTTTTAGACCTTAGAACATCTGACATCAAACTATTAGCAACCGACAAGCACAGAATAAGCTTGCTGCAGTTATATGACATTAAATAAGTCGCTGGGGAACGTTAGCCTTTAAAAAAATGACAAAACAATATATAGAAAGGAAAAAAACACTTGCTGTGGCTTTGTAAATCCAAAGTGCATTGGTACAGAACCAACTCTCTCTGTTTCTTTGGGCTTTGCTGTTCTTGCCAAGTCCTCTCACATTTCTCACTGTGAATAAGTATGTAAAATTCTGTCATGGAATTGATGTAGTTTAGAGCAGAACCACAGTATTGAACAGAATTAATTTCTTGCATGTTGGAGTCTTCAAGGACTCAGCACACATTGCTGTTGCTGCTGGACCGGTGCAGATCACCTCAACTCTAAAATGGCAGTGAATTACAAAATTTTGAATTTGCAACTGTTCGAGGGTGCGCCTGGGCATGATTACAATAAGGTTCTCTCTCACACCTTTGTTACAACATGCCCTTGCAGTGATCTTGGTTGGAAGCCTACTCCTATGTACAGTGCATAATTAGTTTACTATTTCTTCCATACACTGCCTGACTGTTGACTAATGCTTTCAAATGTCTTCCTTTATATAT
>JAOXYF010021098.1:2354-4854 GCA_028565775.1 Sternarchorhynchus goeldii
GATCTGCATATAGAACATCAGACACTCAACAGAGGAGATCTGCATATAGAACATCAGACACTCAACAGAGGAGATCTGCATATAGAACATCAGACACTCAACAGAGGAGATCTACATATAGAACATCAGACACTCAACAGAGGGCTCACAACTTTCTGAGCTTTATTTTCCAGCATAATTCCATGTTGATTTGGTCAAATTTCAGTAGTAAAACCGTCTATGTGTGTTTAGGTTCAACTGCTGCATTTATGACATGTGAAGTTGAGCTCCTGCTGGCCAGGAATAACCTGTTTCAGCACTTTGTGTGTGTGTGTGTGTGTGTGTGTTTTCAATTAGGATCTGAGTGCTTTGTAATTTCTGATCCGTGAGAAAGTGCTATAGGACAAGAGACAGAGACACACAGAGAGACAGACAGATTAGAAACACACAGAGAGAGAGACAGATTAGAAACACACAGAGAGAGAGACAGATTAGAAAATATGTATCAACATGCTGTTGCTTGTGGGACAGTGGGTTACAGCCTCCCCTCTCCTACACCACAATTCACCACCTCCTGGAAAGAGGAAGAACGGACCAACAGAACCTGTTATTATTGTTATTTTAGTAGCAGTAGATTATTTGTGGTTGTAGTAATAGTATTAGTGGTTGTAAAAGTAGAAGTAATAGTAATAGTAGTAATAGCAGTAGCAGTAGTAGTACTAGTTGTAATAGTTGTGGTAGTTGTAGTAATAGCAGCAGTAGTATCAATAGTAACATTAATTATGGCATTAGATGTAACAGTAGTAGAAGTAATAGTGGTATGTCAACAGTAATAGTATTAATTGTAGTAATAATAATAGTGGTAGTAATAGTAGAAGTAGTAATAGCAACAGCACTAATAATAGTTGTAGTAATAGTAATATTATTAGTCACAATAGTAATATTAGTATTAATAGTAATATTAGTATTGTTGTGTTGCTTTTGTTCAATACTCTCATCTACAAATAATGAAACTTTAAAGTGTTTTCATCTATGCTTTGTGGTGATGCTTTCTTGAACTGTGTGTGTCTTCAGATCAGTCAGAGCAGTTCAGATCAGTTCAGATCAGCTCAGATCAGTTCAGATCAGTCAGGGCAGTTCAGAGCAGTTCAGATCAGCTCAGATCAGTTCAGATCAGCTCAGGTCAGTTCAGATAAGTCAGAGCAGTCAGAGCATTTCAGATGAGCTCAGATCAGTTCAGAGCAGTCAGATAAGTCAGAGATAAAGTGTGAAGTACAGAGTAACAATAACTACATGTTCAACAACTTGAGCTTTTCAAAAGACCCCCCTTAGCCTGTTCTCTCTCTCTCTCTCTCTCTCTCTCTCTCTCTCTCTGTGTCTGTGTGTCTGTGTATCCATGTGCAACTGTGTAAGAATGTGTTCATTCTGATTCACACCCCAACTAACCTAATACAACCAAGGGAATGTGTGGGAGGGTAAATAAGTGTGTGTGTGTGTGTGTGTGTGTGTGTGTGTGTGTGTGTGTGTGTGTGTGTGTGTGTTGTGAGAAAGAGTAACAAAGTAAATAGAAGTATAACATTTCAAAGTTTTTTTCCTGGTCGGCACCTTTGCTATCTCCCAAGCGCCCTTAGCAACAGAATCCTCAGAACTGTTTTGTGCCCTTAGCAACAGAATCCTCAGAACTGTTTTGTTTCTATGTGGGCATGGCCTTAGGAATCATGTGTGTGTGTGTGTGTGTGTGTGTGTGTGTGTGTGTGTGTGTGTGTGTGTATGTGTGTGCCATGACTGTGTGTGTATGTGTATGCATACATATGTGTGTGTGTGTGTGTTTGTGTGTGTGTGTGTGTGTATGCCATGACCCTGTGTGTGCCATGACAGTGTGTGTGTGTGTGTGTGTGTGTGTGTGTGTGTTTAGGGTGTATCAGAAGTCACTGATTTAGAGAATGTATGCTTGTGTACCTTATACAGGTGTAACTGTGTGTTTGTGTACCTCTGTATCTGTATACCTGTATACTTGTCAAATTCAAAGTCAAATTTGTTTATAAAGCGATTTTTACAACAGTCGTTGTCTCAAAGCAGCTTTACAAGTGTCTGAGTTCAAGCCCCCAGTGAACAAACCAAGTAACTGAGTAGGGTACTAACACGGTCCCTGAGTATGAGTGAGTGGTGGCAGGGTACTAACACGGTCCCTGAGTATGAGTGAGTGGTGGCAGGGTACTAACACGGTCTCTGAGTATGAGTGAGTGGTGGCAGGGTACTAACACGGTCTCTGAATATGAGTGAGTGGTGGCAGGGTACTAACACGGTCTCTGAGTATGAGTGAGTGGTGGCAGGGTACTAACATGGTAAAATGCACAAACTGAGCCAACATGTGAAGCGCTAAACACAGACAGACATAAACCACAGTCCAGACATAAACCACAGTCCAGACCAGTTTTAATTACAGATTTTGTTAGCCACTTTTTTTCCCCAAAAGGCTATGTGAGTAAAAGAGACTATAAATGAATGTTTAAATGTTCTT
>JAOXYF010021098.1:7354-16545 GCA_028565775.1 Sternarchorhynchus goeldii
GGAAAGACACCAAACATTGCAGAACCTGTAAAACGTGCTCAGCCAATGAGATGACCTGCATTGAGCCACAGTAATGAATATGCAAATTGAAACCATTAATATTCATAGACCTTTAAAGTGGCATAATACCCTTCTGTATGTATGTATGTGTGTGTGTTTAGTTTTTATCGTCAGACACACACATCACTCCACATCACTGAAGCAGCACTAACACACTCAGCATTGAACCAGCACTGACTCAACACTGCTAACACTAAACCCAACTGAACACTACTGAACACTAAACACTACTGAACAGTGCTTACTCCGCTCTGTCCCTCTTAACACGCACACACACACACACCTGAGTGTTGAAGAGGAAGATGTCTCTTTTCTTCTTTTATCTTTCTGTTTACACAGGAACCTGAATGAGTCAAGAGTGTGTGTGTATGTGTGTATGTGTGTGTGTGAGAAAGAGTGGGTGTGTGAGTGTGTGTGTGTGAGAAAGAGTGTGTGTGTGTGTGTGTGTATGTGTGTGTGTGTGTGTGAGAAAGAGTGGGTGTGTGAGTGTGTGTGTGAGAAAGAGTGTGTGTGTGGGGGGGTGGTGTGTGAGAAAGAGTAGGTGAGACAGAGTGTGTGAGACAGACAGCTTATTATCTTAGAAAATGACATTTTGTTGAAGGAGATGTGGGTAGTTATGATTTTTTCTAAAAGGTCTCAGTCTTTCACATGGTTTGTGATTGCCCAAACACACACACACACACACACACACACACACAGAGGCTATAGAGATCTGTGTTATTCCATAAACCCATTCCACTCCAGATGAAAGTGTTCCATTCTTTGGATTGGACAGTAAAGATGGTAGAGAGAGGGAGAGACTGAGAGAGAGATACTGAGAGAGAAAGAGAGAGAGCAAGACAGAGATGCTCCTTAACACATAAGACAGAATATAAATAAGTGAGCTTGTACTGTATGTGATGCACATGTGTTGTAACTCACCTATTGTAACTCAGCTGCTGTAACTCAGCTGATGTAACTCAGCTGCTGTAACTCACCTGGAAGAGCAGGTAAGGCATGTGTTAGCTGAGTTTGATTCCCAGGCCTCACAGACTATCAAAATGAATAGAAAAAAGAGCATCAACTAAACGGCTGAAATATCAGATAGAAAGTGAACGTACAGGACGGGTGTCATGCTGGAGCTGCCAGGGCCTGCAGGACACAGGGGAACGAAGAGAACAGGTAGACAGTCTGTACAGAACAGGGGGAACAGGGAAGGAAAAGTCTGAATCCTTTAGAGGAGAGTGTGTTCAGGGTACCCCTAAGTCTGAGCTGGACAGAGCAGAACGTTTTCATCAGGACATCCACCAAAATTTGCCCTGACCCCACCCACTGCCCTGACCCGCCATCAGCACAGTGAGAGGAGTAAGTGAGGGTCAGGTTTCCATGCAAAGTGGCTGATTGTTACAGTAATTTCTTTTATCTTAATGCCATTTATCCTGAAGGAAACTCTGGTTCACACTGTATGGGGTGGAATCCAGCACAGATGGTAGTGAACCAACATCTAACCCTAGTATCTCAACATCTTTTGATTTGTGTATGTCTGTAAGAGAGAGAGAGAAGTGTGTGTGTGTGTGTGTGTGTGTGTGTGTGTGTGTGTGAGTGTGAGTGTGTGTGTGTGTTTGTGTGTGAGTGTGTGAATGTGGGTGTGTGTTTGTGTGTGTGTGTGTGTTTTGGCAGTAACACATGGTGATTGAGGCGCTGGGGTTTCAGCTCTTTGGGATAATGAATTCCCATAATGAACTGTACTGGAATGAATAATGCAGCATATGTATACACACACATACAATCACAAATACACAAAGGCATATAAAATAATTTAATTACACATTTGTGCATTTCAATATGCAGAATTGTCTATACTGTATTTTGTGTTCTGTTACTTTTACGATTAAAGAATGTATTTCATTCTCTGCCATTTCTGTCTAAATTCTGTAATACATAATAATTCGTAACTCATACGTGTTGCAGCTCATTGTATGTGTGAATCTGATCTGTGTGTGTGTGTGTGTGTGTGTGCTGCAGGTTCATGTTGGGAAAAGGCCTGGTCCTCTACCCAGAGATCGGGGACAGGCTGGACATTATCTGTCCGCGGGGGAGTGTAGAGCGCCCATACGAGTTCTACAAGCTCTACCTGGTGAAGAAGGAACAGGTGGAGACGTGTAACACCATCCTGGAGCCCAATGTGCTGGTCACCTGCAACAAGCCTGAGACCGACATCAAATTCACCATAAAATTCCAGGAGTTCAGCCCCAACTACATGGGCCTTGAGTTCAGACGCAACGTCAACTACTACATCACCTGTGAGTATCACACACAGAAGGGGGGGGGGGGGGGTTCGTCTGGGTCTTTTCTTACTGACACCTTTTCTGTGCTGGCTGTGTGTGTGTGTGTGTGTGTGTGTGCACGTGTGTTTGTTTGTGTGTGTGCGTGTGTGTGTCTATGTGTGTGTTTCATGGAACTTGTGCTTCAGTGTCTGTGGGCATCCCATAATGCTCTTCACCTCAGCCAACCTGTCGCTGTGGCAACCGTTTGAACAGACGTTAAATGAGTGCACACACGCTCAGAGTAACTTATAAAAATGGGGAAAAATGGTTGCCAATCATTTAAAGAAGAAAGTAAACATCAATCAAAATAATAAGATCTCTCTTATTATTACACTTTCATATTTAAATTGCTTTATTACAGGACTTTGTGGTTCAGGAGTGATTTCTACACAGAGGCAGAAGCCAGTTTTTAAGTCTGTGAGGTAGAGTGATCCTCACACACGAGGCTGGCTTAACTCAAATCAAATCAGATTTATTTATATAGAACCTTTTACAACAGTTGTTGTCTCAAAGCAGCTTTACAAGTGTCTGAGTCCAAGCCCCCAGTGATCAAACCAAGGGCGACAGTGGCAAGGAAAAAATCCCTTGACAGCAAAAGGAAGAAACCTTGAGAGGAACCAAGACTCAGGGGGGAGCCCATCCTCTTAACTAGCGTGTAGCTACTGTTAGCGAGTTTTAACTAGCGTGTAGCTAGTGTTAGCGAATTTTAGCTAGCATGTAGCTAGTGTTAGCGAGTTTTAACTAGCGTGTAGCTAGTGTTAGCGAATTTTAGCTAGCATGTAGCTAGTGTTAGCAAGTTTTAACTAGCATGTAGCTAGTGTTAGCGAGTTTTAGTATTTTAATGTTCTGTTAGCTACCATCTGTCTCACTGAGCGTCCAGGCTAACCCATACAGGCTAACACATTAAGGCTAACCCGTTCAATGAGGTGTCTGCATCCCTTGCTTTTTCCTGTTTCATTTCATGCCATCATAGCAACACGAGGAGTCCAAAACTTGTAGGGACCTTTCTACCTCCCCACGTTTCTGCATGCAAGTCAGTCACACACATCAGCTTGTATTCTGAGGTCTTCACACTTCATCTCCTGAGATCTTCACACCCTTCATCTCCTGAGATCTTCACACTCTTCATCTCCTGAGATTTTCACACTCTTCATCTCCTGGGATCTCCACATCCTTCATCTCCTGAGATCTTCACACTATTCACCAGCTCATCTCCTGCACACACTTACTGTTGTGGTTCTGTGTGCAGGAGATGAGCTGGTGAGGAGCTGATGTGTGGGGCAGGTGGACAATTGTGGGGCAGGTGCACATGTGTGGGGTAGGTGTGCATGTGTGGGGCAGGTACATGTGTGTGCGGCAGGTGCACGTTAGAGGGACAGGTGCACATGTTTATCCATCTATTATGCTTCACTTGTAGTGTTTACAGTGTGAGATGATCTGTACTGATTACAGAAAGTAGTTAAGGCTGATACAGCAGAGCATGTGGGTCTGTTTCTGTATGTGTGTGTGTTTGTGTATGCGTTAAGTTATAAACTAGGAATTTGGAGCAAACAGACTATAAACTCACCACTAACTACCCTCACACAGACACACACACACACACACACACACACACACACACACACTGTAGCGGATGCGGATTGGCTGGGACTGTAACCATGTATGGGCAGTACCTCTTTCCTTCTTCTGGCTTCCTTCGTTTCCTTCCCCCATGTGGAGTGAAGGGTTAACAGGTAGTTTATAGGGAAAACCATGAGGGTATTCCTGTTGTGTCATGTCGAATGGAACATATGTATATGTGAATGGGCATCACCCGCTTTATAATAAACGAGCCACGGAGCGTCAGCACCAATTTGCCGTCTCCCAACTCCTTACTCAGCGGCGTTCGCGAACTATTTACTCCCTTCCAGTAACCAAAGCGTTACAACACACACACACACACACACACACACACACACACACACACACACACACAAAGCATGTTGGAATAATTACCAAAAAAGCTGTCAGTCCCTGCATCTCTCTCTCTCTCTCTCTCTCTCTCTCTCTCTCTCTCTCTCTCTCCCTTCCTCTCTCTCGCCCTCTCTCCCTCTCTATCCCTGTCTCTCTCCATCTCTCTCTCAATCTTTTTCTCCATCTCACCATCTCTCTCTCTCCTTTCTATCTTGTCTTTACTATCACCACCAAATAAAAACATGCAATAGAGAGTGTGTGTGTGTGTCTTTCTGTAGGGGGCAGTTAAAGGATGGGGAGGGAGGAGAAGGGGTGGAGAGGGTAAAGAACAGAGGAACAGGAAATTCACAATGGAAGGTTTTCTTTTTTCTTTGTGTGTGAGAGAGTGTATGTGCATTTGGAGAATATACAAAGCTTTATTCTGTATATTTGTTTTCATTTTGTTCTGTCTCCAGTTTTATCATTTTGATGTTAATAATTCTGCAAATGCTTTGGCCACAGTTGATAATTACATTTCAAGCCAGTAAAACAAACTGAATTTGGGTTTGGAAGAGAGGGAGAGAGAGAGAGGAAGAGAGGGAAAAGAAAGAAAGAGGGAGAGAGAAAGGGAAGGATGGAGAGATAATCAGGAGATTATAGGTAGTAAAGTCAAGGCTTTTTGTGGTGTGTAACACATTAAGTAAATTTACATATGTGTATGCGTGTGTGTCTGTGAGGTAGTGTGTGTGCGTCTGTGTGTGCGCGCGCATGGAGAGAGAAAAAGTGAAAGTGTGTAACTTTTCATCAGAATTAAGTTATAGCAAAAGATCAATAATGAAAATGACTGGCTTTATTATGCACAGTGCTGAACTGGATTAGAGTTGTAGAGATCATTTATCCTCACTATCTGTGTGTCTTAGTGTGTGTGTGTGTATGTGTAAGTATATGTGTTCAGATGGTTTGCGGTGTTCTTTTTTCCTCTCTGAAATGGAAAAAAAACTTCACATTATCCAACTCACAGTTCATTACAGCAAAACCTCTCTAACCCACAGCTCCAATCAGCACAGCCCCTCTACACAGCAACCCCCCCCCCCCGACTCTATACAAGTTCCCCCACACAAAAAAACCCAAAGCCCCACCCAAACAGCATAGCTCCACCCTTTGCATGAACCCCATTCTTGCAGTAGAGTTCCTTTTTCCCTGTACAGATGCATCCAGCCAATACACCTGCATCCATATGTGCTCTGTGTGTGTGTGTATGTGTTTTACACTGTGGTTTTGTGTGTGTGTGTTTTACTCTGTGGTTTTGTGTATGCACATGTGTATTCTTACTCTGTGGTTTTGTGTGTGTGTGTTTTACTCTGTGGTTTTGTGTATGCACATGTGTATTTTTACTCTGTGGATGTGTGTGTGTGTTTTTACTCTGTGGTTTTGTTTGTGTTTTTTTTACTCTGTTGTTTTGTGTGTGTGTGTGTGTTTTACTCTGGTTTTGTGTGTTTTTTTTACTCTGTTGTTGTTGTGTGTGTGTGTTTTTACACTTTTTTTGTGTGTGTATTTTTACTCTGTTGTTTTGTGTGTGTGTGTGTTTTACACTGTGGTTTTGTGTGTGTGTGTGTGTGTATGTGTTTTTAGTCTGTGGTTTTGTGTGTGTGTGTGTGTTTACTCTGGTTTTGTGTGTGTTTTTTTACTCTGTTGTTGTTGTTGTGTGTGTGTGTGTGTTTTACTCTGGTTTTGTGTGTGTTTTTTTACTCTGTTGTTGTTGTTGTGTGTGTGTGTGTGTGTGTGTGTGTTTACACTGGGTTTTTTTTGTGTGTGTATTTTTACTTTGTTGTTTTGTGTGTGTGTGTGTGTTTTTACTCTGTGGTTTTGTGTGTGTGTGTGTGTTTTACACTGTGGATGTGTGTGTGTGTGTGTTTTACACTGTGGTTTTGAAGAGTAACACTACAATAAGAACATCGTCAGCAAAAGAGCTTTTGGTGGTTTAAAGCTAAAGTTAGTGTGCGTGTGTATGTGTGTGTTGTGTGTGACTGTGCTGTGTGTGTATGTGTGTGTGAGTGTGTGCTGTGTATTGTATATGTGTGTGTGCTGTGTGTGTGTGTGTTAAAACAGAGCAGTTTGTCTCTTTCTGCTGGGACATAAATTTAGCTGCAGGTGCAGGAGTGCAAGCAAGCTTTCAGGTATGTGTGTGTATGTGAGTGTGCGAGAGAGAGAGTGGTAGAAGTGGTAGAGAGGAGGACATTCATTCTAAGTCATGGCATGTCTATAAAACGCTGTTTCAGGACTAAGACCCTTGTCAGTGGGTTAGAGTGTGTCGGCTCAGTCCAGCTGTCCTGGAACGCTGTGGTCTGGTCTCAGCACAATGACACCATGTTCCAGACGGCTCATGCACCTGTACCCTGACTGCAGCAGTAAGACAACAGTCATTCTCTGGTTCCACGGTTGTTGTCTGACTGTGTTTGGTCTCCGTGTTCAGGCTGTATTCATAACCGTGTTCAGGCTGCTGTTAGCTTGTAGCGACACACTTATCTTGGTGGTCCTCCTCGTTGCCGTGGTAGTTCTCCCTGTTTCCAGAGTGACAGTTGGGGTTGTAGGCCAGTGATGTACTATGGGCTGTGGTACTGACTGAGCTACTGCACGTTAGTGTGTGTGTGTGTGTGTGTGTGTAAAACACTCAGTCACAACACTCTACACACTGCATACACTCTACACACTCCATGTGGTGGCACAGGGAGAGTCCTGGTTTTGGGGGATGCCCCACCCCCTGTCTGATGCTCCACCCCCTGTCTGATGCTCACACCACCCAACCCCCCAAAATCCCCCCACCCACCCCGGATGATGTTCCATCCCCCGCAGGGTGACTCCCTCCTCCCAGCAGGGCAGAAGGAGGCCCACCCCAGTGGAACTACATGCCAGGTGTCCTTGTTTCATCCAGGACCTCTAACCTGATCGCACAGCCATGTTGAGAAGCTCGGTTTTGATGTGGTTTCAGCCCGTTCCTACACGTTTCACAAGCGCCGGCGGGTGTGAGAGCGCTAACATCTCCCATGATGCTTGAGTTAGATCAAATGATTGGAGTGATGAAGGGAGGGAAAGAAAGAAAGAAAGAAAGAGAGGGAGACAGATAGAGAGGGAGAGAGACAGAGAGGGATAGAGGGAGAGAATAGAGAGATAGAGGTAGAGAGATAGAGAGGGAGAGATTGAGGGAGAGAGAGATAGAGAGATATAGATGGAGAAAGAGATAAAGAGGGAGAGATAGATAGAGACAGAGAGGGAGAGAGAGGACAGGTACTGGAGTCATTACCTCCTGGAATAACTTTAGTGTGTTTGTTTCATTCAAACTGTTTTTCAGTTGAACAATACTGGCTTTGTTTCAGCTAGCAAACAATGAACTCTCAACACACACACACACACACACACACACACACACACATACACAGAGTGCGCTTTTCAAGCATTGAATTTTTGTATTAACTGTTATTAACGTTAACTGTTTTCTTTTGTATGTACAATGTGTTTGTTTAACACACACACTCTTGTTGAGCGTTGTAGTTAGGACTCTCTACATGAAGAGGGTTTTTATAAAGAAGCTGTTCTGTACAATGCATACACACACACACACACACACACACACACACACATATGAGTGACCCTGCTGGCAGACTAAGCAGAAAAAATTAAAAATCTGTCTCTGTCCATTCATGTCAAAGCAAAGCTTTCTTCTGAAGTGTGTGTGTGTGTGTGTGTGTGTGTGTGTGTGTGTGTGTGTGTGGGTTGGTCGGTTATTGCCTTTAATTCACTAATCTTTACCCAAAGCATTCTCTGACTAACCACACACACAACCGACACACATTGCCTCACACTCCAACCACCTCTAGCCACCCTCACACACACACACACACACAGACACACACAAATGCCCTACAGATTTAAAGGTCAGTTGTAATGTGATTGGTGGACCGAAACAGAACAACCTGATTGGACGAGCTTTTGGAATCTGAAGGAGATTTAATCTGGCTGTGTCTGATCTGATGAGCGTTGTTTCTGTGTGTGTGTGTGTGTGTGTGTGTGTGTATATGTGTGTGTGAGGGAGGATGGAGGTGGGTGGTGTGTGTGTGTGTGTGTGTGTGTGTGTGAGGGTGGATGGAAGTGTGTGTGTGTGTGTGTGTGAGGGTGGATGGAGGTGTGTGTGTGTGTGCGTGTGTGTGTGTGAGGGTGGATGGAGGTGGGTGGGGTGTGGGTGGTGTGTGTGTGTGTGTGTGCATTCATGTGCGTGTATGTGTGTGTGCATGTCAGAAAGAAACTAACCAGTACTTTTGTTGGATTTAATCTAACTCCAGCTTTATTTGAATCATCTTTCCGAGCTCTCTTCATCCAGGTCAGACGGGTAAGATCAGGAACAGAGGGAAAGTTCAGGCCTGGATTCTATTTTTCGTTTCCATCCCAATCCCAAGCGCTGAGAAGTACTGAAGGCTGATTTCTCCCTGGACACTTTCTTCCGCCTAGGCACTGTTTCCGTCATGCTTGGAAAGTGTACACTGAGGAATTCTGGGAAACTCAGTGCTGTAAACGTCCATGCACACTGAGGAATTCTGAGAAGTCTCTTGTTGAATGCTGAAGTCATTTAGCTGGTGGCTGGGACTGCAGATACTTCCTGCTCCCGTCAGATCCTCTCTGCTCCTCTGTTTTTTCACCAGTGGTGTAGTGTTATAAGATGCTGAGCTGTGTTTCTGTCACTGAGGTGTTGTAGTGTTGTGTTACGATGGTGACCCTATTTCTGTGAGTGTGTTGTTGTAGTGTTGTGTTACGGTGGTGACCCTATTTCTGTGAGTGTGTTGTTGTAGTGTTGTGTTACGATGGTGAACGTATTTCTGTGAGTGTGTTGTTGTAGTGTTG
>JAOXYF010021099.1:4679-16541 GCA_028565775.1 Sternarchorhynchus goeldii
TTATTAACATGTCTGTGTTACTAACATGTCTGTGTCTGTGTTACTAACATGTCTGTTACTAACATGTCTGTGTCTGTATTATTAACATGTCTGTGTTACTAACATGTCTGTGTCTGTGTTACTAACATGTCTGTTACTAACATGTCTGTGTCTGTTACTAACATGTCCATGTATGTATTTTTAGAGTAAGTGTTGCTTCTTTACTGATGCTCACAATTTTACTTGGGATGTGTAGGTTGGTGTTATTGTTGCCAGTAGTTAATTAACTGTCCAAAGATATTTTCCTGTGATTAGTGGACTTATGGCACCTTTTTAAACAGACACACTCCTTGTCAACTGATAAATGTAATCAAGCATGATCTTTTCTTATTTCTGTTCAGATAAAAAAAAAAATCCTAGGAATTTAATTCCTAGGAAAGTCATGTCATTTAGTATTAAGTCTGTTCTCAAACTACCTTGTTCATTCATTGTTCTTTCAGGGTCTTTAATTTTATTGTTTTTCTTACAAATATTTGACACATTTGGTTGGTA
The DNA here is from genome assembly GCA_028565775.1 of Sternarchorhynchus goeldii. Lineage (NCBI taxonomy): Eukaryota > Metazoa > Chordata > Actinopteri > Gymnotiformes > Apteronotidae > Sternarchorhynchus > Sternarchorhynchus goeldii. Next base: position 5,211 of record JAOXYF010021099.1, read on the forward strand.
GAAGATGATCAAAATTAATAGCAGCTTTATACCAAGTTAAATCTGACCTATTTCATATATTCTGGCCATTAGAATAATGTTTAAGTACAGAAGGCACATTTTTGTGGAAAAATGATTAAATAAAAACTAAAACACCAAGCTTGATATTATAGTATAGGTATGGTATGGTATAGATATTATGGTATAGATTAGTGAAGCAGACAATCTAATATATGAAACTAGCAATTCGGACAATAATACTAAATTTAAAGTTAAATAAATAAGTTCTGTGATTTTCACAGCTTACGGTAAGTATTGCTGAATATTCTTCTCTGTTGCTAGGGTACTGATCATGTTTGTGACATCATCCTTGTAGTGCAAAACGAGTCTCCGTAGAGTGCTGCAAAACATGTAATTGAAGACCAAATCATACATGCATTACAGTTTTATAAAAGAACATACATGCATTTCAGTTTTATTAAAGAAGAACATCTATATATAGTGGGGCATAGGTTGCTCTTCTTTGAAGTAAATCTGTTCTTGAACTATTATAATTCTGTACTAGCTCACAATAACCTAATTTACTCACAATAACCTAGTTTACCAGCCACCGAAACCAATCAGTAAATCAAATTTTGTAAAACTATTACATGTAGTTAATTATTGTCCAGCAGATCTGAATGTATTTTAAACTTAAAACATTAAATGATAAAAAAATCTTAACTTTTGATCATGAATCACCTTAATTCCATCCAGAATGAACTTACCGTGCTCCTACAATCGCCTCATCTTCCACACCTTTACTGCTTTCTTCAGCACTGATTTTTTTGGCTGTCTCTTTGAAGGACTTCCACTTAGTTTGGATTGAAGTTCTGTTAAAGAAATTAAAGTGTGTCATTTTACAGGTGTTTTCCTCCATAATAATAATTTTTCCTTGCAATGCGGTAAACGCAGTAAGATCATAATTATTGGTGTTACCTGGTTTTTCTCAGGATGTCATCTTTGACCACTTTTTCAGTTAATTCTTTGACTTTATCCAGACAGTTCAAGAATACTTCAACTCCAAATTCTAGCATTTGATCAATTTTCTCATAATCTCTTTTTGATACCTTGAAACAGTCTGCTCCTTGAGAAGAACATATAGAGTTAAAACAGACACATTTCTATCTGTGTAGGATATAACTGTTTAAACTTACTATTTTTCCTTCACAAAATTTGATTTTAACTTACCAAAAGACAGGAGTCCTGTTAGAATTAGGATGGCTAAAAGCTTATTCATATTATAATATCTGGTCTGAACAAAGATTTAAAAAAACAAGATTAAAAAAATCTGATTTAACTTTTCTATTTTGTTGGGAAATGTATTTTAAAAAACGCTTTAGATTCTATTTAGGTTTAAATTGGTCTCACTGTGTCGGTCCTAGTCATACTGACTTGTAAGAGACCTGTTCTTATATAGTTTGGACATGCTCTGCATAAGCAAAGTAAACAATTCTCTGATAAGAAACTTTTAATATTGGGTAATGAACTTGCACATATTATTTTTGGCAAATAAAACTGTCAGTGAGCAAAAATGGTTTAGTTCAAAGAAATATTGTTAATCATTTGAGTAAATTTAGGTAAAGAAATTATAGTCCCAAAGTACATGATTTGAATTTGCTTATGTTTTGTTATTTGATGACAAAGTCTAGTCTGGGCACACCAGAATATACATGAATAAAACATGTACAAATAGAGCAAATTTTGAAAATACTGATTATCTGATATCTGATTTTCTGATATCGCAGCTCCTACATTACTGAAACTGAAATTCTAACTAGAAATACACTGTGGACCCTGATAGGAACAAGTATATTGTCTGTGTGAATTGCTGCAGCCTTGAGATATAAAAGAATCGTTCTAAAAACAAACAGCATGTTGAACCACTACATTAGAAAAAAAAATCACTGTGAACATCAACAGGGTAAAATGAAACGTGGTATTATCATGCACCTCCATTATCTCCATTCTCTTTCAGGTAATATCATGTTTGCCATGTTTATATGAAGCTTTTAACAACATTTGTTAATAAAACAATTATTTGAGAATAAAATTTTAAATCTTGTTCTTTGGCAAGGATTGTAGGAAAGATCAACAGTTCCTTGATGTAACATCAACAAAATACAATTCTACACAGATTCATTGATTATTTTAGGGTATTTATGTAGGTATTTATGGTATAATAAAAGTTATAATAATTGTTTTTATTTTGGCATAGAACACTAAATTCCCCAGTAATTACATTTCACTATAACACAGTGCACCTTGTTGTTTCTGTACCAAATGTACACTGAACAAATATATTAGCACAACACTTTGGCTCTGAACTGGCAGCAACTTCGCATATCCATTGAAGTGGACCAACATTCCAAAGGCCACAATCAACAATGAACTGATCAACTCAATGCAAAGGAAATGTGTTGCAAATGGTGGTCACACCAGATACTGACTGGTTTTCTGATAACTCCTGTTTTTCTGCCACTCATGTTTGTCACTTTCGCACTCTCTGCTGTTTTGACCAGAATTTCCCTATTTAATTGGGTTCGCTGGGCTTTAGCTCAGTCATTTCTAGTGCATCTGATGTGCAGAGATGAAAGATGTGGTATTACTAATGCACAGTATATGTTAGAACAGGTTTGAGTGACTTTTAATTTTGGGTCATTTGCAAAAATATATATTGCTAATGTTTAAAAAGCAAAAGTGTTATTAACACTAAGATTTAAAGTAATGAAAAACCTTTAGGCTTTTAGCAATAAAAATGACAGTTTAAGGGACAAAATAAGCAATGACATATTAACTGTTTCAGTGGATTACAGCAGAAGTTTCATAATTGTGTACCAGTAAATGCATAAATTACAACCATTCCAAATGAGTCACATTGCTTACCAGAAATTGTTCTCTTTTTACCTGAATGTTGGTTGCAAAATGATTGCTTAATGCAAGGCAAACAGACACACACATACAGACACACAAAGAGAGAGACAGTATGAGTAAGAGTAATGTTTACTTGACATCAATGCCACATTGATGTGTATTTGCCATCAGCTCTAAGGAAACGTGAACAGCAAGTAATATGACACAGTAAAGTACATTTCATTACTGTGTGTACAATAACAGTGTTACGGAAATAGGGGCGTGTGTATGTTGTAGCGTGTCCCTGTGTATGTTCCAGGTTCGCTGTCGGAATTTCCCCATTTGAGACACTCTTCCAGGTCTATGTGCCAATCTGCCCACCTATTTAAAAGTGCCTCTCAGAGCAGGAAGAGGAGAGAGGCAGGACAGGTAGTGAGAGATTATTTGTTGTGGTTGGTTTTTGAATGTACTTGAGATATGAATTCGCTAACCCCGCCTGCACCAGCTAGCCCAGCACAGGAAGGTATTCTGGTGCCTACATCGAGTTCTCCATAAGTGTCCTCAGTTCCTGCCCAATGCAAATGCGACAGTTCAGACTAGGGGGCAAAGCACAAGAAGTATGTTCCTCTCTAACTCTTGAGCAGAGTTTAAAAACTGTGAATTTGACCTTCAATGCTGTGAGTTGGTGCCTGAAGTATACAGGCAGAACATTATATATACAGGTAAAAGCCCAAACCAGACATTTACTGATTTACTGTTTGGTTGAAAAGTGGTATACAGCTAGCAGTGTGAGAACTTTTGACCAGTATAAAGAGCTGATGCTTTTGTAAGAATTCAAGAATTCACTAACTCATAGTGAGTTAGCTGTATATTATGGTTAAAAGAAAGGCTTGTGAATCATAAGACTATTTTCTAGTAGTATTCCAGCTTAGAGTACATGAATTCAGGTCTATCAGAGCTACACTAGATATTCCAAGTATCCCTAAGCACTTTTGTAAGTTGCTCTGGATAAGAGCGTCTGCCAAATGCCATAAATGTAAATGTATGAATTTGACAGTAATAGTAATAGTTTAATAGTTTGTTAGTAATTGTTGGGTACAGGTCTCACCTTGATGACTAGTTGTAAGGGAGTCACTTTGGTGTTGTGGATTCTTGAGAGATATGTGATGTTGAAGTTAAAATTGGAGAAGAACAGTGAGACTTACCTTTGTCCCCTTTTACAAACAGTGTTTGGGGAGCTTTTCCAGGATATGTGATGATGAAGTGGTAGAAAAACAGTGAAACTCACATTTTTCCCCTTTTACATGCACTGTTTGGGGAGCCTACTCACAAAGGACATCATTAATAAAAGCTTGAAAAACTGAAGGAGTGATGTCAAGACCATAAGGAATAACTCGGTACTCATAATGCTCCCTAGTGATAATGAAGACAGCCTTCTACTCATTGCATTCTTTCATCCTAACCTAATTGTATGTGCTAGTCTAGTTTGGTACTAGGCAACCTTCAACTGTTCTAAGGCCACAAAAAGGGTACACAAATTTAGATATCTGGTTAAGATTGGGATAATCTATACAAGAACGAATGCCTACACCTTCTTTAATAGTAAAGAAGCCTGAAGCAACAGGAGAGGTTGAATAAAACCTTGATCCTGACTCATGATCTGTATGATCTACCGTGATGCCCTTCGGCTCACCAACTGAACGTCACTCACTGAACATCAACCAAATGAACATCACCCACTGAACATCACTCACTGCTGCTGAGGATAAACCACACAGACAGTTTAAAACTGCCAAGATGATCAAACTAAAGATACAAGCTAGGATCTGTTGTGGACTGCATCTGATATATGAAGTCACCACAGGAAAACTAAAAAGACTTTACACTTCTACTAGATATCAGGAACCTATTTCTATTCACACAAGTAATAGATAGCTTTAATTCATTTTGTTTACTGTTTGTAATATTGTTATTGTGGTGCCCGATGGTTGGCCAGAGGAGGACTGGCCCCCCTGTTGAGTCTTGGTGCCTCTGAAGGTTTCTTCTTACTCTCAGGGAGTTTTTCCTTGCTACTGTTGCCCTTGGCTTGGACTGTGACATCTGTAAAGCTGTTTTGAGTCAATATAAAGCTATATAAATACATTTTGTCTTGACTTGTAGAGCTCCTCTATACGCACATTTCCATGGCTTTCTCCTCTTCTAGTGTGAGGGAACAGATGTGTGTCTTTGGTAGTGGAGCCCCCTCCATTAATTCAACAATACTGTCATATAGGTGATGAGGGGAAGTTGGACAGCTTTTTCTTGTATTCACTGGAAATTTAAAATACCTTCAGGACTCTCAACAGAGGTTGAATGCAGGTGTATAGCAGAGTCAGCTCTCTGTACAATAATGAGACTCATATACAATCTCCTGGTCAGACCAGGAAATTTACTAGGTGGGCGGGTATAAAACCAGAAGCTCTGAAGTTTGCGCTCATGTTGCACGCAGATTGCCGGGGTGGTGAGTTGCTCGAGGTTACGTCCATCATCTTTACAGGCCAACTGTTTTAAGTCTGTTACAGAATGTTACTATAAGGACAATGTCAATCCTCTCCCTGTGGCACCTGTCTGAAATTCCATAGCATTACTCCAATACCGAGCAGTTACCTTGCCGAAGTCTAGGCATCTTTGTAATCTTATTCATATTCATAATGTGTTCATTCAGTGTGTCTGAGGCTATTGTACTATGCCCATGCAATGTGTCCGAGGCTATTGTACTATCCCCATTGCTGCCGTAACATTACAAATGTGAGATCAGTACAGGTGTAACATGGAGAAAATGGACTGCGAACACATATGCTGAGGACAGTGAGATTTAATCAGGGTAATTCTAAACATGAGACAGTCCAGTGTCAAAACTCCGGAATGAGACACAATAAACCATGAACAGGAACAAAACAGACAGGTTTACGAATAAACACTTAAACATGAGGAACGCGGTATTCAATGACCAGTCACGAACTAGGAAAACATGGCTGTAAATACAAGAGATAATGACAAAATGAGGAACAGGTGAAACCAATAACAGGGAAAACCAAAACACAGACAGGAATGGAATGTAAGGTGAGGGAAACCACAATGATAGAGCCATCGAGACTAAAGGATTACCTCATCCTTATTTAGGACTACCAGTAAACACAATGAGAAACGGTCACTTATTTTGTCAGCAATAAATGTGATAGAAGATGAAGAAGAGAGAACAAGAAAAGTAAAATATAATGACAGAGCATAATAGTTTCATTCAAAGGGAACATTAAGCTATTCAGACATTACCTAAGCTTGTTGCACCATTTGAAGTTATAATAGGTATGAGGTCAAATCTTCAAGTGATTACATGGTCATTACAACTGCACATGAATCAGGAAAGTACAATATCCATTTCAGTCACTGGGTGGCAATGTGGAGCTGTGACAGATAAACAGGTTTATTTGGTAAGTTCATAATTTGATCAAAATTGTCACACAAAATAATTTTAATGTTCTGAAATGTGTGCAGAGTTTTTTTTTCATCTAGTGGAGATTAAAATACAATAGCTCTTTCGACTTTTAGAACAGTGTTAAAGTGCATGATAGTTCTGAAGTAGAAGTCCCACACATTCCAGTGGCAAAGTACACCTCTTGGGCTTCCTGTAGCTGGTTACATCAGCAAGTGTATTGATGACATTACTGTCTCAGAGACCATCAATACACTCTCCAGCTAGAACTGTCTCGGGCCATTAGGGAGATGAAGCATGCATAAGCTTAGAGAATCCAAATCACTTCCAGGATACCAGCAACAGACAGAGGTTGTGGCAGGACATCAAGGTCATCCAACTATCCACCTGTGGTGATGCCTCCCTTAAGATACACTGAATGACTTCTACATACGGTATTAAGTATGGTATGAAGGTGACGAGAAAGTCATCCCATGCTGTTCGTAGGTTTCAGTTCAGCATTCAACACCATCATTGCTTCGCATCTGAATGAAAAGGTGAGGCTATTGAACCCAAGTATCCAAACCACTGAGTCTGAGATTGCTGAGTACCTCCCTCTGCAACTGGATTCTGGACTTCCTAAATGGGAGTGTTGTGTAGACAGGCGTGACATAGTAGGCCCGACCAGGAAGGGGACGCAAGGACATCTCCAGAGGGTTCTCTAGTGCTCAAAATAGTTTTTATATTTTTAAGTGTCCAAAATGAAGTGTAAAATTCCCAGGTAGTGAAGTTTTAAAAAGAACAAAGAGAAACAAAGTGTCCATAAGCAGAGCTCTATGCTAATACAGCCTTCAAGTTGGATAAAATAGGCTAGGATAGTCAGTAAGTGACTAAACAATAACAGCACCTTATGTAGTAATCCGTATGTTCTCAGTAACTCTGACTGACTCGGTCGAACGTCTCTACTACCACTCTTTATAACCATTGTCAGAGGCAAGGACAGGAGAGTTGAGGTAGAGGACAAGACTGTTGCTTCTCTACTATGGTATACTGGGAAAGCAACAGCTCCTTGAAGTATTATGGTTTGATCCCAGCTTCTGTCTGAACCAAGGGTAAACCAAGATGTATCACTATACATAATTACTAAGGGTGAAACCAAGATGCATCACTATGCCCAATTACTTATTTGTCTATTATAAACATACAATTCTGCCAATTAATCTATATTAATGTGTGTGGTGTGTGTGTAGTGTTGTCCATCATGGATATCTATAATACACTGTGTTTTTGAAATGTATTTATATATTGCTTTTTTATTTTGCACCCCACTCCTTGCAGATATTATATTTACATTCTAGGTTCTGTAGCAACCAAATTCCCCCTTATGCTTAATAATATATCATTTGCTTTTTGGATGTCACTATTTGCACTTTACTTCATATGAAGGGGGTGATTGGAGTGCTAATCAATAGTTTCTCAGGAACTTGTTCAGGTAAAGGTCCAAAAATATCCATCTGGTGCCTCTCTTTCAAGATGCAGCAGTGTTTCCATATTTGTATATTTGATTCTGGTCACTCAGAAATGTCTCAGTTGGCGTTATTTTGGGAAATGAGAATTTTTGTAGGCAAATACATTGGAAATGTTGCCATGGTAGAATTGGTCACATAATGATTTAAGGCTTGGAGTTGCAATTGGTCAGTTACAGAATTGGTCACTCTGTTTAACTTCAAAACATTTGATGGTTTCACCTAATATTAGTGGATATTTCTTCTAAACAATGTAGATAACACCACACATTTATGTCACAAATTCACAATAACTAAAACCGGGGACATGGAAATTAAAGCATTAAATCAAAATTCTTCTATTTTGACCAATAATTTTATTACATTGTTGAGTACATTTAAAAATTATGAATAAATTATCTTTTAAGCGTGATAAACAATAGATTATGGTCCAAATGGACAAATCACACAGATATGAAATTCCAAGTTTGAGCCAGGTGTGAATATGTGTTATTAAGAAATGCCAGTGTCACTTTATACCAAGCCCTGAAAGAAAGAGAAAAGAGCAATTAAATATCACATAACCATAGCAAATGAATGTATGAAATAAAAGTACACTACACAAATACATAAAATGATTTTGTTCAGCCATTTTGTTCATTTTGACAAGCTCAAAGGGACCCAAATACAGCTTCAGAAATGAATTTGGTTTCAGTCAGATTAAATATACAGGTGCTGGTCATAAAATTAGAATATAATGAAAATTTATTTATTTTAGTAATTCCATTCAAAAAGTGAAACTTGTATATTATATTCATTCATTACACACTGATATTTCAAAGGTTTATTTCTTTTAATTTTGATGATTATACCCGACAACTAATGAAAATCCCAAATTCAGTATCTCAGAAAATTCGAATATTACTTAAAACCAATACAAAAAAAGGATTTTTAGAAATGTTGGCCAACTAAAAAGTATGAACTTTTTAAAAGTATGAGCATGTACAGCACTCAATATTTAGTTGGGGCTCCTTTGGCCTGTATTACTGCAGTAACCCAGTTTTCTGTCACTGGGCCCTACACTGCAATTCAGAATGTAATGTCAGGGGTACCAACATTTTTGGCCATAACTGTATTTGGGTGTGATAGAGAGCAAACAGCTCTGATTTAAGAGCAAATAAAAAAAAAAACACTTGCTTTCTCCTTCACTTTTTGATTCACTTTCTCTTTGTAACAAAAGTAGCAAGTTCAAGTTTCAGTGAGGTTCGACAAACAGAACATTAAACAAAAGGCAAAACGGGTGAGTAACTAAAAGTAACTAGTAACTAGTGGTAACCCAAAGTAACTAGAAGCAGAGAGATGTAAGACAAGTGTCTGCAAAAATCATCACTGAAAAAAGGAAGTAAAAAATAAAGAGCAAGAAGTGTGTGCATTTCAAGAGTGGTTCAAGAGTGGTCTTTCTCCCTGTCTTTGATAATTCCATAACTCCATTTTGTCTTGAAAATTTCATTATGTTGTAGCAACAGTCTTTGCACATGCATGTAAAAAGAGCATTCACTGAGTGAGCAATTAAATAAACATGAAAATATTTCTTACCACAAGGAGTCCTTAATCTCATTTGCATCTTCCAGAGGTAGTGTTTCCCAGAGTTCAAGAAATCCTTCTGCAAAGATTCTGTACATTGAAATGAAAAAAGAATTTGAAGTGCCACAGCAAAGGGTCTGAATAGTTTTGTGAAAACATGTTTTCACTTCATCATTAGAGGTTAAGTGTAGACTGATGGGTATAGATTCAAAATCAAATCTATAACAGGACATACAGTAAAGGGGTATGATTTATTCTGAATCCAGTGTACATCAGACATAGTCCTAAATAAAGTCGGACCATATTGAGAACCTTAAAGTAGAGACCTCAGTATTTTTAAGTTTAGTGGAGGTGCTTGTGCACTCAATCAAAGCATGATGAACAAACAGACTCTCTGTGAACAATTGTATAATTTGCCCAGTGTGTAATTTAATCAGTGAATTCATCAGAAGGTAAAACTATCACTGAAGTGCCTTGGGTTTCACGTACACGCTGCTGTTGGCCCCAGTACCTTTAGATGAATTTAGAAAAGCCAATATCATTTGAAACAAGCTTACTGTTTCAAGGACAGGTCAAATTACTGACAGGGAACTGCAAACTTTGTAAATAATAAAGTACATATTACACACATCTTTTATAACTATATCAAATTTTTCATGAATAATTTTTAAATAAGAATTTGAAGCATGAGATTTGTCTTAAATCAACAGACTCAAATGTGGCAACTATGAATAAATGTGTTAACACAATTTCAGCATTTATTTGTGGATTTGTATCCTGTGGTTTAGAAAACCTATTTTTATACCTTTGACTTTCTTCCAGCTCTTCTTGAGTAATTTTTCCACTGGCCAATAGTTTTCTAGTACACGCAGCCCTCATTTTTTTCAAGTTCCTGTAAGGCATACAGAGAAGAGGGGGAAAATCTGTACAGGCTTAGAAATTTGATCTTCATTCCTGGTTAAACAGATTGATGATATTTCCTTCACATTTTAAAATTTCTGCCTGTGAATTCTGAATAGGATGGATGTTTGACAACACGTACGTTAATAGGCGTTCTGCTTCATCATCATCAATGCTTTCACCAATTGTAATGATTAGTTGGTTTGAGTAATTCGACCACAATTGTGTTGTAGCACTTTTGGAGAAAAACAAATGTTTAGTGAGCTTGTAATCTGTTCAAATCACAGCTGTGAAAAACAGCACATTTTATACATTACCATGTTATACCTTACCGTAATCCTGGAGACAGGAATCCAACTGGATTTATTTTATTTTCTTCTAGCAGTGTATACGCCTTTTTTCTAAAACTGTTCCAGTGATTCAAGACTAGGCGTCTATGAAACAAACAGAAATTAGGAGTAGTGTTCGAGGAGATCTGCACTACACTTTTTGTGCAAGCATGGGCCACTATGAGGAGATCATGGCTACCTGTCAGGTTGAGCATTTGGCAGTTTTTATAACCTTAAAGATTAACTCCACAGTCAAACAGAGATGATATAGTACATCTTTTGAACTTTTAGTGGATCTGGAGAAGTGGCCTGCCTACTGTCCAGCCAGATGTTAAGTACATTATTTAAATATAATACTGGGTGAGAAACAAACAAAAAAAAATCATAGTAATACTTAGGGCTGTGAATCTTTGGGAATCCCACAATTCGATTCAGAATCGATTCTTGGGGTCACGATTCGATTTTTTCCCGATTCTTTCAAATCCAAACGATTCTAGTCAAAAACGATTATTTTCCGATTCAAAAACGATTCTCGGTTCAAAACGATTCTCAGAATCTCAGGATCTACGCCAGTCTGCTGGCATGAAAGCAGAGTACATTTATAAAGATTTTATAGGTTTTATCAACCTATTGCAATAATGTAAACACACAAAGGTAAATCCAAGACAACATGTCTGATTTATTTATGCTT
>JAOXYF010021100.1:0-14016 GCA_028565775.1 Sternarchorhynchus goeldii
GGAGGGATGTTAAATCGGGTATCAACATACTTTCTCCATACATTGTATTAGAGATTGTCATATTGGAGTAAAACTTTCCAGCTTTTGTCATTTTTATACATGTTATGAGAGATCACTTGAGAATGCAGCGTGTTAGGAATGTAGGAATGTCTGCTTTGTGTGGGAAAGTGTGCCTTGTCACAAAATTATGCCATTTGCCAGCCAGACTTTATTTGTCCACTTGAGTTACTAGGCAACTGTGATCACAGTATCCAGTAAAATCAAACAAGTAGGACTGTTCATGTTGGTATGTGTAGCTAGACTAAAAAATGGTTCTCTACTGAGTTATCATCACTTGCTAAGTGATGGCCCTTCTGTCTGATGTGTCATTATAAAAAAATGCTGATATATAACTAAGAGTGTTTGTTTCTGATTGAGAATCATTTTTCATCACTGCCAAATACAGCCAGGATTTTTTGTTGTTTCTAATAACATACACAAGACCAAACATGGTTTTGGAATCTTTTTTGTTGTTTTCCCAGACAGGAAGGTATTGATAATATTCAGCTTCTTTCTCATTCCCCTTATGGCTATTCAGAAGAACTTGATTCATATGCTATTTTGTTTGTCTATGTTTAGATGATCTTAGCAATAAGGACACCAGTAACAATGATTTAATAAAGGCAGAGCTGAGATTACTACCTTTTAGTAATATCTTGGAGCCTCTCCTTCATCAGAAGGTAAGTGAGGCCATAATTTTTAATTCTTCCCCAAAACAGTGCAATCAGTTATGGCACTTTTTTGCAAGTGCAGAGGTGGAGGCGCAACCTCAAATTCCAGCTGCTGTCCATGGCTGGGAGTCAGGGATTATCTTTGTCCACATTTTTCCCACTGCATGGAAATGATGTGTAATGCCTCTCTAGGTTGATGAATAGCATATCAATCATTTGTAATGCCATGGTGGTGCTCTTTTTTAGTACTATGTGGGTGTTTAACAAAGATGTTGTAGGTGACCTAATGTGATATGAAAGAGTTTCCTGTTATTCAACAGGTGAATATTATAGGGGAGATCTACAACAAGCATATAACATCATGATTGACTCCAGCATTAAACCAAAACAGTGCCATCTACAACAGCTTTAATGTAGATTTTGCTTGTAGACATTTATATTACATTGTCAGCATACAAGCCACTTACAAGGTCTTGAAGTCTGGGGGAAACATTGTCATGAAGCCATACTCTTTACTCACCAGATGACGTTATTGAAGATGATGAATCACCAAGGCAAAGAAGGATAACTGTTGGTAATAACTCTTTTTTTTCTGGCTTCATATTAAATACAAATTGCTTTTCTGTAATCATTGCCCACTGTCTCTGTATCCTGAGGGGATGGCTTCCTATACCTCTGCGAATTTTTCATACAAATCACAAGAACAAGATGTGTCTTGCATGACTGATTTGTAATTGTGAACAAGAGTACTATATAAAAAATTGTGCCTTAATGTTTTTCACTTTCAGCATCCTACATCCCTCATCTCACAAATCAGGATGGAAACTTTGCAGAACATGTAAGCTGGGTGGTACCTTAAAATAAGGGGGTCTCAAAAATCAACAATAGCAATATTGGTTTATTTAACTGCCAGATTAAAATCAGTAAAAAAAATGGAAGTGTAGTGAAAATGTGAAGCAGGTGCTTTACAATAAAGCCAAAACTGGTCAGTCAAACTGAACCTGTGTCCTATGCTATGTGGCCTTTAAAACCACACTCTTGCATCAATGTGTGCTGCAGGACTCAAACCAGCACCGAGCCAAAATGCTGGCAGAGCTGAACATAGAGGAAGTGTGCCAGTGGTTCAGCAACATTGGCCTTGAGAAGTGTCTGCCCTTCATTAGAGGTATAATGTGGTTTAAATATTGGTAGTTGTGCAAATTTTGAACTATATTCCATTCATCTTCATATATGATGATTGTAACACATTATGAATAAGTTCCTCAATTCTGAAAAGTGCTACACAGCCAGACAATTTGTAGAGCAAAATTTATTATGGAAACAACCCCCTCCCAATAAAGCAAACCTGTTTGGCTGTTAGTATTACCTCTGTGATGTTTATCATTGGTTCTTTTATCTTATGGCATCTACTGATATTTACAGTGCTCATAAGTATTTTATTTATATGTAAAAACGCTGTAGTAGGTCTATTGGACTGGCTTTGTCGATCCACCATTCTTGCAGCTGTCTCAAATCATGTTAATTATGGGCTGCATTATGTTCTACAGGGGCAGAACTGAGTGGTTCCCACATTGCTTGTATTGACCCCAACACACTAGAAATCCTCCAAGTGACTGGTGTAGAGGAGCGGGAAAGGTTACTGTCTGCCATCTACAAGCAACTCTATCCATCCAACAAATCCACCCAGGAACTCTACCCATCCAACAAATCTACCCAGGAACTCTACCCATGCAACAAATCCACCCAGGAACTCTATCCATCCAACAAATCCACCCAGGAACTCTACCCATCCAACAAACCTACTCAGGAACTTGACTCCCTTCTAGGTAACATACTATAACAGATCCTTCAATTCATTAAATTTCATTTAAAGTCACATGGTATATTATGTCAAATATTAAAATAAACTAGACTGAAAATACATCTGAAAAATAGACATTTTGTCATACTCTTTTTATTTCCATTTTCCTATAGAAACCTGTGGTCCAAACAGTGTTGAAAAATGTACTGATGCTTTAATGTCTATGAGTTTGTCTTCACCAAACATCAACTGTGTCACAATACAACAAAGTTCACATAAATTCAGGTACAAGTCTTTCCAATGTCTCAACCCAGTCCAACATTTTAAAATGTGTCTTCTGTTTATAATTTAAAAATGTGCTTATACCTCTGTAGACATGCAGACAGTTCATATGATCCATATTTTATTCTCATAGACACAAAGAAGAAAATGTTCACTTGCAAAAAAACGCTCATCTTCTAGCGATCGAGATTAATGGTAAAGTTACATTTTTATGACATTTACATAACCAGTTATGGTTTAAAGCCACCGTTAGTGACTTCAGACCAACACTGCTAGCCCCTTCACTATTCCTTGCTCACAAGTGGTAATTTATTTATTGAAAAGAACAAAATAATAATAAATCTTTACTCTTCTTAGTACGAACTCTGGGTTTTCTAAAATCAATGCTTTAGTTTGATTAAATACATACCCTAGTGGTAATGCTTACTGTTCATGAGGGTTGCAGTTATGACAGCAGCTTATTGTATATTATTTTAGCATCAGAGCAACTACTTCATTTGAGGACACCAAGACATGGAACACCAAGTGTTCAAGAGATGGATTACTGCATGAGGATGCTAGGTATAAATGAAGATAAAGATCAATTTGGACTGAAAATGAAAAAAGGTAAAAAAAAAAATAAAAAAAATTTAAAAAGTAGGGCAAGATAGCTTGAAAAAAGTGTTAGGGTGAGTGAGGCCAGGCTCTCTTCTTTTGGTCATTTCTGGATGTGAAAGTTGGAATTCTATAACATTTTGTTAAGACTGAGTTTATATGCACATGATGACTATATCAAGCTTGAAACTCACTGGCATAATTACACTTTTGTCTGTTGAGTCTGTTTAGAGTCAGTATGCATGAACACTTAAATCAATTAAATCAAAGTCAAAGCTTTTCAGAATTGCAGAATTATTTTATGAGGGTGAAAATACTATAAAATGAAAAATGGCATTCTGTCTTTTTACATCATACTTTTTCATACATCATACATCTCCTCATTCTCAGCTTAATTATTAGTAGCATCAAAAACAGGATAGGTCACTTCACTATTCCTGTATTCCTGTGCTATATAGGTTGCATTAAAATGTATATTTGTAGTACCGAAGGCTTCTGTTTGTGTGTGTGTGTGCTACTGTGGTATTTGTATTTTCTATTTGTAAGGTTCTTCAGAAGAGTTCTCCATTCAGACAGAGGGTTCAGACAGAAGACAACTGGATCCTAACTTAGGGAAAAAGGTATATTTTCTACATGCTCAAAATGATGAAAAACATCTTTATCTGATTTACCATTACACAGCCTCCTGATACAATCCAGTAGTGCCTTTTAGTCTGTGTGTGTGGCCAATGGCATGGATTGGTACCCTGTAGAGTCTTTGCATGTCATATTGATTCCACATACTGTCAAAATAAGCGATGATGTTAGGGTGATGCTTTTGGGGGGTAAACTGATCAGCCATAAATACTTTTTTATCCAATGCATTTAAAATTAAGAACAGGGCCCTGTTTGACCCTAATTTATTGAAGTGAATAAATGTTTGCCCTTGTGATGCACAAATCATGATCTAAAAGCAATTGCTTGAAATATTTTATTTTATTTGTCTGAATAGTGATTCTGGTGTATTATTCAGGTCAGTCACTTTGTTACAACAAAATTTATCCAGGAAAAAACAAACAAACCCCCCAAATCCACTAAATCCAACCCAATGAATGATCTTGAGAATAATATCCATAAGAATAAAAATATACAAAGTGTGGATGGGAAGTTTCAAGACCCAAGTCAATACATGGACTCTCTCCAGAAGGTCATCAAACAGGTATATTATAACTATCTGTCTCATTCATTGCCATTCTTCTCTTTAAAATGTATCCAGTGTCCACATTAAATTCAGTTAACTTATGATTCTAGGTCCAGGAGCTTCACCATGATCTGTTGGCACTTTGCTCTGAGCTAAAGAACATTAATGGCAAGATGGACACCAAGATGTTGGGCATCTCAGAGCTGAAGAAACATCTCAGACAGGCCCAAAACTATGTGGAAGAAAAGAGATGGGCAATTCAAACACTGCAAAACAACCTTAGTGCTGCACCTATAACAACAATGACAAAAAAACAAGATAAGCTTAGTGCTTAACAAATATTTTAGGGTAATGTTCAACAACACACACAACAAACAAAAGGAACATGTTGGCAAAACATTAGTAACATGCATAACAAAACACACTGAAGCAGAAGGATGAAGCACAAAACCTCCAGTAAAGGGCCACTGGTATCTGAATATTTGGTTAATAGAGAATTCTCACCAAGCAACACAAACTGTGCATAGCAATAGCTGTTAATTCTAATGGTATCCCTCCATTTCAGGTTACATCTATTAAATTTCAAATTATAATATGTTTCAGGAAAATTTATAGTTATATTTATAGGATATAGTTATTGATAGAACATTAAGGGTATCACTTCATAATAATGTTTCTCCTTCTTAAATGATATCTGGAGTGTCTTTGCTTATGATTATGGACAGCCACTGATTTACAGGTTGTGGTCATCCTAAAATGGTAAGTCCCATCCAACTCAGAACACACCGATGTCCAGTTCCGCCACAACTCAGTGCATCGCCCACAATGCTATCAGCATTGTGTCCCTATTAAAACCCTAATTTCTGTCCCCTCCCTCTCTTTATGTGTTTCTTCATCCTTTTGAGACCATTTTTTTTAACCGTGTCTCATTGCTGCCCTCAAGCCATGGCATTCAGGTGTTGAGCTGGTGGGAAAAGGCAGTGGTGCTAATGTTTATCATATGACCTAATCATGAGGAAAGGCAAGGGTCAGGGCATGGAACACTCTGGGAATTACACAGATGTGGTCGTAATAAGGAGCAGACTGCTGTTTATTTGCTTAAGATTACAATAAGGAAATATTTAATCATTGGTTAGACTGTGGGATACATTGCTACTGGAAGGCATCGGTTTATAAAAAAAGAAGGCAGAAAGAGAAAGGATTTTATGTAGAAGTAACAAGAAATGACGGCTGCAATTTTGTCCGATATTAGAACTGATGAATCACATCCATTTATATATATATTCCATTCTCTTTCTCATCTAATTCTTTTTAAAAATAATAATAAGAAGAATGCTATATTTCCCACTGAGCCATAGAGGTCACTGTGGTTTCAAGCACAGATTGAGTTTCACTATTGCTTTCGGAAAGGTGGTCATGATACTGCAATTGTGGTGGTGCAAGGGCTCCTAACAGTCAGAGTCACTTTGATTATTTCCTCTTCAGTGTATAAAACATACCCAGTGGCTAACAGGCCCTGTACCTAAAAGTTGTGGAATAGTTGTGGCTCAGACTCAATGTTGTCGTGAAGTAGCCCCTGCAAACCCACTATTATAACTGACTGTGCACCACTTTTATCATTATCATTGACCACAAGCCCCGGAAATCTTTCTCTTGCAAAACACAATCCTACAATCCTTGGCTTGGCAAACATTTACTCTCCCATCATTGAGGGCCTTGTGCATTTCTATAGGTCTACCCAGACGAGGATACTTCATAGAGTATTGTGCTTTATGATGGCCTCTATGGCCTTTTATGGTTTGAAAGACCATTAGCAGTATTATGCTGCATGGTTTCACAGTTCAGCTTTTATTACTATTTGATTTCCCATCTTGCCAGTATGTACTATATTGCACTATTAACTGGATAGCATGAATGTTTAATGGCCTAATAAATCTAATCAAAGCTGACTGATATTATTAGAAGCCTATAGTATTCATTGTTTTGATAGCTATCAGAAGAGAGGGGCCGTCACCTTATACTCTGGCCCCAGAAGAGAGGGGCCCTCACTTTACGCTCTGGCCTCAGAAGAGAGGGGCTCTCACCTTACACTTTGGCCCCAGAAGAAAGGGGTCCTCACCTTATTCTCTGGCCCCAGAAGAAAGGGGCCCTCACTTTACGCTCTGGCCTCAGAAGAGACGGGCTCTCACCTTACACTTTGGCCCCAGAAGGGAGGGGCCCTCACCTTATTCTCTGGCCCCAGAAGAGAGGGGCCCTCACCTTATTCTGTGGCCGCAGAGAAACCTGAGCATACCAGAGTGCCATCGTATGTGTGCATATTCATTTCCTGTCTCTGTCTCTTCAATATGACCTTCATTGCCCCTCCCCTCCCAGCCACCAAAAAGACAAAGTATTATTTGAATTCCAAAATAAAGTACATCTTAAATCAATTGCAATATACTGAATTGCTCCCCACACCTCTCCAGTCTAATGTCAGTCAGTTAGTACTGAGAAAAACTATTTCTGCAATGAATATGGAGCCCTGGAGTCTTGGTTATGCTTGGTCTAAGTGGAAAATCTTGTAATCCTGTCTATGGTCAAACCGACCCTCAAATATATTCTGAGTATAAACATATTAGTAGTAAATAAGTGGAGCCAAGTTCACCTATTTGTGAAAGAAATTCAGATTGTTTTCTTTTGATGAACTCTATCTGACTCCTCATGCAAAAGTTTCCAGTCTTAAGTGTTTTGCCCCTGTTTCTATGGTAATTGGTAGGAGGCTGTGAGCATAACAGGAAAGCACTGAAATGTAAAACATGGCAAAATGAGTGGCAAGGAGTAGATGAAGAATATACATTAAAGCAATTCGGACTAGGCAATGAATCATATAGATGATTTGGAAACTTACAGATCCACATTTACAATGGGGTGTGTGTGGGAGAAAGATCAGAAGTGTTAATGAATATGTGCTGCCTACAAGCTTTTCTGCCAAAGCTTTTAACAGGTAAATAAAATGTTGTAGGATTGTTTATCTATTTATTTATTGCACAAAGGCAGAATTGTAAATAAAATGTAGCAACCCTGAAGTCAGTTTAAGATGCACAATATTTCACCACACATTAGAAATCTTTGAGATCTTGTTGTGAGGGTTATTACTGTGTTTAGTAAAGGCAGTTGTGTGGGTTATTACTGTGTTTAGTAAAGGGAAGTGGCAAAGACCATTTCTAAACCATTTGGATGTGATTCATTTTACTTTTTACTTGTATTCAAGCCCTCATACATGTTCTGTAGTATCCAGTAAGATACTTAGTAGAATCTGATTGTTCTTTTATGAATGGCTGTAATGTATTTTTGAATGTGTTGTTGATTTTAAATGTTAAAATGTATCCTGGCCATAGTCCCCTGGCCTTGTCTTATTGCTCTAACATACTTAAATTAAATTGTTCATGTGTTCATTTTAAAGAGAAACGCAACATATATTTAAGGTTTTATTTTTGAGGCATAAGAACCAGTTGAAATTTCATTTTGTTACTCTGTTCACATAAGCAAATATTGCATTACATCATAAGCACATAAATGTGTTTTCTTTAGCACTTTTTTCCTCATGGTTCCTCTATGTTCCACTTGGCCTTTCTGTTGAATCCATACCGTTTCAGTTTTTCTGGCTCTGCTTTGACATAATTTTTGTATCTGCATTCTTGCTGTTGTGGATTCTGCATGCTATGCAACAACACTGCCCCCTGATTTCCAACAACACTGCCCCCTGATTTCCAACAACACTGCCCCTTGATTTCCTAAAAGCCCCATTACAAATATGCAGTTGTTGCCAGTCCAGTTTGCTCTGCATTTATATTCTTGTTCCACCTACGTCTTTCATCTTTGCTTCATCTTCTTATGCTGTCATTACTCCATCACTCACAGGTGTCTTTCTCTGCTGTAATAGCATCAGTTGCTAATTCCTTTTGCCTTGGCATTGCTTTTCCCACTTTTCTGTGACACTGTCAGTTGTTGGTATATTATACTTTGTGTTTTGTTGCTGGGTCCTCTGTTCTTCTTCCTGACACTTCTTGTGGATTTTGAAAGTGCTATTGAATCTTTTTAGTTTTCAGTATTTGGTCTGTCTGCTGCAAATGCATTGATGACTTCAGCTTATCTTAGGGTCTGCTGAATGCTACGGCACAGGTTTTGTCCCTAAATGTTGGCTCCTTTTTACACACTTTAACACAAACATGCACACTCCTGTCCCATGTCTACTCACACACTTGTCCCATTGTATTTGAATTGTAGATTTTTTAATGTGTTGTTACAGTGAGATTTGGTTTGTGATAAGAAATTAAATATATCTTCCATTACTCTTGATTTTATTCTCTAGTGCATGGACTTGTTGGTTTAAGTAAAAAAGGCATTTTTTATTTGTTAAATGAGTTTTAAATTAATTTTGTGACCTTATAATGAACTATTCTCACTGTTGAGGTCAAGGAAGTGCTTTTTCTCCCTGAAGGCGAACCCAGATAGGATGAGGAGGAACTTCTTCCCTCAAGACATTTACACCTATTACAGTCAATTTCTGTTTGCCTTTATTCTTTACATTTAATGTGCGTATGGCAATTACATACTCCAACTACACTTTTTAAAAATTATGCTTTTATATTTTAGACATTCTATCCTTATATTATTATATTGTTTCAGGAGAACAGACAGTTGTCAAATTCACTGCTCTAAAACAAAAATGGCTTGTCCTTACGTGAATAATCTTGTGGCTGGTCACCCTCATTTTTTAGCAATTTTATTCCTAATTATTCTGGTTATTCTAATCTCAGCATAGCACACGAATTGGAGAATCACAAACTTTCTTCAGTACTTTTTATGTTTGAAATTCTGTAAAAAATTTAATGTCACAACAATAAGCCACACTCATACCTCATACCCGCCTTGTTGCTAATATAAAACTTCTAGAATACCAATTCCACCTGTTGCCCCTTTCCTATTTAAACAACATTCTTTCACTTCCTCCTTGTGAAGTATTGCTTCTGCTGTCACAACTAGAGATTGACGAGGTACAACAAGAATAATATGGAAAGGGAACAACAGGTCAGGAGGGAGATTATCGTACCCATGCATCAAGATCAAGAGAGCTGCTGACCAGAGAAGGAAAATCATGGCTAAGCTAAGATGTGAATGTAGCAGTACGGACAATCACTACTGTGACCGTCACAGAGACCAATTAGCTGATATATGCCACATCAACAGTGATACTTGGCTACAAGATGAACTACATCTCCATGGAGATGGAAGCTGGAGGGCAAGATGAGGGCAACACGGAAATAAGTTATATCTGAATTGCAAAAAGGGTGTGATGAATCATGTATCCAAGAAGTACAACCTGTACCATACCTGAGGCCTTGGAAAATGCTAAGCAAAGATTGACAGTTCTGGCTGCCTGCCTCAAGAGGTACACATGTGATATAGAAGCCTGGACAATAAACAGGATGTTCACTCAAGAACCATCCAAAGTATACTCTCGATGGCTGGCTAACAACATTAGAACAGAATCACCTAAGATAGAGACTGAATACTTGAAAAGCATATGTGAGGAGGCATTGCATAGCACCAACACCCAGTGGTTACTGAACTTAAGATCAGACCACAGCAACCTCCCTGAGCAAGATCCAGTAATCATCATGTTAGCAGATGTCCAAGTATTAAGAACTGTACAGCCACAGGCCCTGACATGGTCCATGACTACTGGATGAAAAAGCTAACTGCACTCCATGACAGCTTGGCACCACAAATGAACCAGGCCAATAATCTGCTTCTGTACAACATGAAAGATCCTGTAAGGACCTTTTGCGGCTAAAGTAAGTAGGCACATGGCTCAATATATGAATAAGACCCAGAGAGGCATTGGCAAGAACACCAGAGGAGCCAAGGACCAACTAGAGGTAGAAACAGTCACTAAACACTATAAAACCCGACACAACAACTTGTGCACTGCCTGGACTACAAGAAAGCCTATGATTCAATGCCCCACACATGGATCCTGTAGTGCTTGAGGCTGTATAACATCAACAGGACTCTGAGGACATTCATCAAGTACTCAGTGAGGCTGTGGAAGATGACCCTAGAGGGTCAGCACAGCGAGGGTTAACCCTAGCTTCAACACAGGTCACCATCATGTTTGAGATTTACCAAGGAGATGCCCTGTCCTCACTGTTTTTCCCAGGGTCATTAACCAAATCTGACTATTTCTCAAGCCAACTTTCATGCAGTCACTAATATACACATCTTACTGTTAAAAAGACAAAGCCCAGTCTTTTTAAACTCGCATGGTGTTATTTAGCTCACCTTACCTTTACTAATTAGGCTATTCTACACTTTTACTATAACTTTGTCCAATATTCTGTACGTTTAACCTTTTGTGGCACACCCACACAGACACGAGACGGGGAAGGCGGCCAGGGCGGCCACCGTGACACAACACAGTAAAACCCAAATTTAGAACCAAATTTAGAAAGGAGAATGACCCCAAACAGCAACACAGCATAGCACACCCACATGAATAATTCAGCACAGTGCAGCAAGATAGCAACCCCCAATAACCCCAACAAACAAACCAGCTCTCAATTACATAAAAAATAGTCACCCTTTTTGCTGGCTTGATGCAGGAGTAAGTGCGTTGAGGTTGTCGGTGATGTCATCAGTCACAATGCGATCCTGTTCGTGACACCAAAATAAGGTGAGGACCCCTCTCTTCTGGAGCCAAAGTGAAAGGTGAGAACCCCTCTCTTCTGAGGCCAGAGCATAAGGTGAGGGCCCCTCTCTTCTGCGGACAGAGTATAAGGTGACGGCCCCTCTCTTCTGATAGCTATCAAAACAATTAATACTATAGACTTCTAATAATATCAGTCAGCTTTGATTAGCTTTTTATTAGGCCATTAAACATTCATGCTATCCAGTCAATAGTGCAAAATTATTAATTATTGTGGTGTAGGGAGTCTTGGAAAGACGAGGCTTTTTAATGAAAATCCCGCGGAGGGAAAACTTTATTGAACCAGCACAAAACAACACAACACACACTTCGCTTCACTCTTAATCCGCTAACTAGCCCCCCCCTCGGTCTCTTAAAGGGCTAGAGCCCTTTGAGTGGCTTCATGCAAGCCCGTTGTGGATTTGCTCCAGATATGAGTAGCAGCACCTACAGTGGTATCTTTTGTAGCAACGCTGTGATGATGAAGAAGTCTTGCTTGTATGTAAAAAATTTATTACAAAGAAGACCAGTATCAAATCAAGCACCTTGGACTGCATGAGAGAGGTCTCGAGCCAATATGAATTTTCCTTTTAACCACCCACTTTATATAGGCGAGCTATTTACGTAAAACTGAGGTACAACACATATAAAAGATCTTATCTATCTGGGAAACTGGCAAACTGACAAAAATAAAGCAAGACTGGTGGTCTCCATACGTATAATAGACCATTGTTTGACTAATTGTGAAGTTGGTTATAATTACAGAAAGTCATTTACTGCTCCTCTGGGACATATTCCTGCCCCAGATGGACCATTTAGGCATATAGTCATGGAATTTTAAGACACAGGGAAGGCAACTGGGAAGTATAGATATATGTATAGATAGTGGCCATGTTCAGTCAGTGGGTAGAAGCAAGTGCTACTGCTTGGGAGGTTGCAGTGTCAGCAATGAAATTTCTAGTAATACCTAGTTTCAGTACTCCTGACAGGTTCAGTTCTGACAATGGCCAACATTTTGTTAACAAACTAATCATTACATAACCCGCGAATCATGCTTGGATATCACTTTGAGTTTCCGGAAATCAGTACAAAGCCGATGGCTGCCGTTGGTTTTAGGGACTAATAAACAAGGGGAGGAACATGAGCTGCTGCTGGGAATGGATAACGCATTTTCAAGGAAGTAAGTCGTTTCTTGTTTAAGTATTTCCCTTTTTCTAGGATTTACTCTGTATGGGTGTTTTCATTTAGGGGATAGTTGTCTATTTTAATATCGTGCTGCAGCAGGGGTGTCTGCTGTCACGATGTTAGAGAAGAAGGAGGGGTAGTTTTTCACAAACTTTGTAGGGGCCAAAGAATGGGACAGACAAAGAAGACCCAGCTATAGGAAACAAGGCTAAAACCATGTATCCAACCTGAAATGACCATGTCACAGAACAACTTTTCTTTTTCATGACATCTTGAGTGGATCCCAAAGCTCCTCGCGCTACCTTGTGGGCTACTTTCATTTTCTTCCTAAGTGATTGTATGTATTCCAAGATTGGCCTTTTGTGTGTTGACATTCTAAGTGACAATCACTTGCAGGGCTTTAAATGGGCTACTTACTATATGACCAAACACGAGCTCTGAGGGGCTAAAACCAAGTGACCCCTGTACAGCCTTCCTGACAACAAATAGTAAAAAAGGAACACCCTCATCCCAGTCCCTGCTTGCCTCTAAACAATATGACCACAACATGTTCTTAAAGGTCTGATGGAAGCGTTCTAGGGCACCTTGACTCTCAGGATGATAAGGGCTAGACAAAGTGTGTGAGATCTGTAACTCTTCCATAATCTGGGAAAACAATTTTGAGGTGAAGTTAGAACCTTGGTCTGACTGGCTCTCTCTGGGTAACCCAAAGGTGCTGCAAAACCTGACAAGAGCTTTCACAGTGGCTCTGGACTGCAAGGTCTGAAGGGGTATAGCTGAACACATAATGATGAGTAACTAAACCCCGAGCTTGTTTTTGGCGAGAGCCTCACCCAATCAATGGTAATACGTTCAAATGGATCTAGTAAAATCAACGGAATGGAGGAGGCCCGAGGAATTACCTGATTGGGTTTCCCCACCACCTGGCATGTGTGACATGCTGCAATACTCTGCAATGTCGGTGCACACCAAGGGCCAATAGAAGTACTGGAGTACATACCACAGTGTTTTACGAATTGAGTGGAATACCCAGATGACCGAAACATAGATGATCAAGGGCAAGAAACAGACCTAAAACATGTGGGAACCACAATTTGGCTGACCTCTGCATGGTCGTCTATCGCATTAGGAGGGGACCATTTTCGTAACAATGTACCAGCTTGTACAAAATAGTGGGTTTCTGTTTCTGGCTTGATTATTGCATTGGAAATAATCAAGTCACAGGTTGTTGCAGCTAGTGTATTAATGGGGTCACGGGGGGCACGAGGGCGAGGTTCATGAGGAGAGACACAAACACAGTCTTGTGGGTGAGTACAAATTCATCAGACACTACTGCAGCTTGTGACAGAGTTGTAGCTTTATATTTATTTAAATGCATCACAAGCTGCGTGGGACAACAATTCTGAAATTCCTCTAACAAACCAACTCCTTAAGTTGATCGACAGTCTGAACACAACATTTCATAGCACACAAGACTTTTTACTGCAAGATTTTACAAGATTTTACTGCAAGACAGAACATTTGACATAATCCATGC
>JAOXYF010021101.1:0-16528 GCA_028565775.1 Sternarchorhynchus goeldii
TTAGGAATGGGATGTCACTTAAGCTCATATGTGAGTCAAGGAAGGTGAGCAAATACTTTTGGCAATATAGTGTATATGTAAGAAGATTAAACCCTAGATTATAGGACTAGTATGTTCCACATACCGAGCATCTTTAAATAGTGGTTGGGCATCACTCTATTTTGGTTTCCTCTAAGAAGAGTTTATTTAAATATAAACTTGTGACCAAACTAGGGTTTGCTAACCCCTAACCCAAAGCATTAGGTTATTAGAATTGCTTTTAAAAACATTATTCATACCACTCATCTTATGTGAGCCATGGCTGGTCGAACGCCTCAGTAGCAATGTTAGTCCTGCCATTAGAGGCCTGTATTCTGTATAACAGTAATATTCCCCTTTTTAGGTCTCAAGAACAGGCATGGCTGATGTGTTGAAAAGTATGAATCTCCTAAGGACTCTCAAGGAGTCGATTGAGAAGATCAAGGTTTCGGATATAAAAAGTTCTGTTAAAGACATGCTGATAAGAGAGAGAGGGGTCTGTAGAAAGCAACATTTATTAACTCTCTCAGGGGGCCTGGCTCCAGGGATGAAGGGGCAGTTTTACATCCCTCTGACAAAGCTGTGGATGAACCGGCTGTGTTCCCAAATCCCAAGCATCCAGATTTCCGTCTCTGGGACCTGCCTGAAACCTCCAGCAACCCCTCATCCGATCAGGAGGATTATGTGTCACGCTATAAAACCTTGCGATATAATGCAGTCGTCATGACATTTACACCCAGGCCTGGTCTGAACACAGTGGCAGTCTGGCACAAAGCACACACTCATGGCAGAAACAAACATTCTACTTTGTTTTACTCTGAACAGAGGACACTGAAAAATCCCTGGAGGCCAATAAGCAAGCCAGCCTGGAGGTGCTGAAAGCAGAAGGAATGGCTGTACCTAAAGTGTTCCTCATGTGCCCCTCAGCTTTGGAGAAGCTAGACTTCCTAAAGCTCATGGAAACGATGCAACATGACCTTCTCCAGCACTTTGGTGGCCCAGAAGAAGGACATCCTCAAAGTCCTGAGCTAGGCAGCAGCCTCCCTCTCTGGCGGGGTCTCCGCCATCCCTGTGCCCCTGGTGGCATCAGCGGTGGATGTTGGCATTGCCTCACGGATTCTTACCAAGACACTGGTCTCACTTTGTCTGGACGATGAGTCTGTGGCGCGCCTGGCCCGGCAGAGGGGCACGGACCCCACTCAGGCTCAAGGGCCTGCGCACCTGCCCCCTGTTGGTGGAGGTCAGCAAGGCCGAAGTGTGGAGGTGCCTGGTCGAGGCCGCGTCCCGACATGTGAAAGTCGCGGATCGTTCCTTCATCATCATGATGACATGAGTGCTGATGCCAGTAAGATAGTGGCTATGGCAATAGCAGATTCAAAGTGAAGTGTTGAACTGATATGAGATGGGTTACCTTTACTCAGCAGCATTCAGTGGCCAGAACGTCAGGAGTGATTTGTACCGATTGCAAAGATTTACATGTGGGAAATTTTTTAGAATAGAACATTTGTGGGGTTTTGTGCAAACTGTAGGTGATACAGTTCAAGAAGCAGCAAAAAAAACACTCAAAGAAAAGAACTGATCTACATTCTCTCAAATTTAGAACCCCAAGGAATTAATGTAAAGACAAACAGCTAGTCCTTCTAACATAAACTGTTTTTACTTTTTAAAACTTTAGAAGTACTTGCACAGCTGATGAAGGTCCTCTGTGACTACATATATACTGCATATATACATGTGTGTGCGTGTGTGTGTGTGTGTGTAAAAGTCCTCTCGTGGTGATGTTATTATGTGAGTAATGGCATCAGCAGTACTCTGTGTGTGTGTGGTTCCGTTGTGCTGCGTCCAGAAGGACTCCCCATGGTGGGTGATGGGTTGTTTGTTTTCAGCATCTGCAATGTGAAGGGCAACCACAAAATATTATCAGCTCAAAATCTGTTATCAGCTCACAATTTGGTGCATCTGTCTACATGGAACAGTCTAATGTTAGCAAAGATATTGTGAAGAAACTTTAACTTGTGAAATACTCATTTATAACCATTTAATAATCTATAATCTAATGTATTTAATAATCTAACTACCGATATAAGATTTGTTAATGCTGCAGTTCCTCGTTACATCATTATGTCACTGATGGTGTGACTCAGTGAAAGGGACCAGTACTAACAGCAGAACATGGACTGCTCTACCATGAGTCTCACAGAATCCTCTAATCTCTATTTCTACTCTATATCTATTCTAAATGTCTAGTTCTTGCATGTGGGCAGCAGTTTGAAAACATACGAAGGTCTGAAGGTGAATAAGTGTTTCAGTAGCTTTTATGTTTATGTGGTTCATAGTCGCTGAACATAGTTGGACAAAAAGTTTGTTTGTTTATCTATGCTCCGCTGAGAGTGGTCCTTCATACAAACATTTCCAGCTACCAGGTCAGAATGAAGTCAGTGTTGAAGAAAGCTGGTTAACACCGATGTGGCAATAGCTCTCTCACTATTCCAAACAGAATTAAATTTCCTAATAAGGTCTAAACCCTTGACAGTAAATATGACCGATGTTGCATAAATGTCAAGTGTACATGCTTTACAACATACAACAGTTGTTCAAAACAAGCTGAACAAACTTCTGATACAGGAAGTAAGCTTCTGTACACATGTGTATGTGTGAAATGTTGCCATATCTTTTCTCTACCAGGAAAAAGGTTTTTTGTTTTGTTTTGTTTTTTTTCGTTTTCCGTTGTGGGCGACCATGCAAACCCAACACAGCTGGGAGTTCCTCTTTTATTTAATCTACTTTAGTTTTTAGAG
Organism: Sternarchorhynchus goeldii; assembly: GCA_028565775.1. Taxonomy (NCBI): domain Eukaryota; kingdom Metazoa; phylum Chordata; class Actinopteri; order Gymnotiformes; family Apteronotidae; genus Sternarchorhynchus; species Sternarchorhynchus goeldii. The sequence goes on from JAOXYF010021101.1 coordinate 2,817, forward strand.
GGTTAATTTTTTCTTTTAAGTAAATGCTTGTTAGCATCTGGAACACCTGAAGCCATCTCTCAACTCAGCTAGATTTAATTACATCTAGCTTTTCAACGCATATTTCTAATTGTAAATGATGTTGGATGCTGGATAAAGAAAAGTTTTTTTTTAAACAAAAGCTAAAATTTCAATAACAGAAAACAGCTAGAAAACTGTTGGTGTAATATAGGCAGTTACTTAAATATTTTAAATATATATAAATATATTTATGTATCCTGTCCCTAAGATAAAATTAAATAACAAGTTGAACAATTGCACAATATGTTTTTATTAAAATCAATATGAAAGATAAATAAAGATCACAGGTAAGAGTCAGTATCTGCATTAATACGTAGAGACTTTGCAGTTCCACTATGCGTTGAGTGAGTCATTGGCAGCTGTGATGTGTTACAAGTCACTGATGCATTCTTAGAGCCAAAGCTAAAATAAAGAGTTTTATGCAAATGCTTCATGTTCCAAAGTTAGTAGATCACAGTACGGGCTACAGAAGAATGTATGCTGTCTGGTGGATTCTCTTCTCTCTTGGTATTTATAGCATCTCATTCACTAAAACAAATAAGAATAAGATAAAGCTGTCAACTTCTTACTCAACAACAACAATATTGATGATGATAATATTTGATTTTGATCTGATTTCTTCACTCAGTAGACAGTTTCTTGACACACGATTATGTCCAGATTGAAATGGGGACTGCAACAAAAGAGGAGGGGTCATGTATCATAATAACCTGCTCATATGTACCTGAGCCAAACTTGAGCCTGCTTTGGCTTAAGGATGCTGTCTGGAATGCAAGCCAGGGTGAGTATATGGGTATGACTGTATACAGTAACAGGCCAGAGCGTCCTCAGGATTCCCAGTACTCTGGTAGAGTGGAATTCCCTTCTCAGAGCACATCTGCTCCCTGGGAATCATGCACGTTAAGAATCACTGATCTGCGCAAGGAGGACAGTGGTGCCTATGCGTTCAGGATCATATCTGAAGATAAACGTTTGAAGTTTATTAGTCCTACAAATATGAGTCTGACAGTGAAGGGTAAGTTATTTTATTATGCACTATATCGGGATTCTTTTTATAGATTATGGTGTATTTGTCAGATCTGAGAGGTTTTGTTGTTCTGTGGTGTCTCTAGACAATCCCTGTCGAGTCCGGCTGGAGCCACCTGTGCTGAACAGTCTAACGGAAGGTGAAACTGCGAATTTGCGATGCTTGACATCAGCGTCCTGTGAGCATGCGCCCAAATGGGCCGTACAGCCCACCATCACCAGAGATGCTGAACATGTCAGTGAGCTGAAGTTCAACGTGACCTGGAAGGACGATGGAAGAACGTTGTCATGTAGTCCGGCGCAAAGCACAGACGACTGCCTGGTCCGGAATGTCACTTTGGCAGTGCAGTGTGGGTAAAAATGGAAAAAGAACTGGAAATGATGTGTGTGTTTATGCAGCAGTTAGTCAGAAATGTTGTTTTATTGCACAAACACACACTGCTACCAGTGTGTTTGTAAATCAGGTGGGGGAATTGGTGTATACTCCGTTCACACAGTGAATTTAGTGAGGAGGCTTTCTGTTCTATATAAATGCCTATGGCCTTCTGTAAACTATTTTTTAATGTTGTTATTCTTATTTATTTCTTTATCTAGATGCACCCAAAGATACAAAAATAAAAGAAGATTCTAAGGATGTGAAAGAGGGAGAACGTGTCAGCATCTCCTGTTCAAGCAAGGCCAACCCAAAAGCTACTTTCACATGGTTTAAAGTCCATCAAAGCCAGCCTTTGGCATCCCAAAGTGAACAGTGGGCAGTGAGCAGCGTAGAACAAAAGGACAGTGGAATATATTACTGTAAAGCCCAAAACAAATATGGGGTACAAACTTCATCAGTCATCACAATCAACGTCACCTGTAAGGCTTTAGCTAACCTCAGCAAATCATTGAGGATTAATGTATTAGTAAAAATTCTGTGAAAAGATGCGATGTTAAGAGAATTCAAGCATCCAAGATATGAAGCAAGAATATTGGCGAGACTGTGAAAAGGACACCAATTTTCTTTGTTTTCCAGATGCTCCTAAAGGTGTCAGTGTCAAGTCAGAACCCACTGAGGTCCAAGTGGGAAACAAGCTTACACTGGAGTGCTTGGTACAGGACAGCAACCCAGGAGTCCCTCCAGGGTCCTTCAGCTGGTATAAAGATGGTGAAGAGATTAAGAACCAAATGTATCAAAATACATTCATCATCCAAACAGTACAGAAAAATGATAAAGGACTGTACCACTGTCAGGCCAAAAATTATGTAGGGGCAACACCCTCAAACAAAATTACAATAAATGTAAAGTGTAAGTACCGTGTTTAAAATATTTTGGACAAAATATTGTTTCCACTTTAATATTTATATACAGTACCTAGAATTTTATTGTTAAACGAAATGTTGAAAATCACTTTCTCTTAGTATCAAAAATACTTGTTGTGAATGTTGTAGTTTTAGACTCAAGATGTAGTCAGCACTGACAGGACTCTTAAATATGACAGTCTTCTCTTCATGGATCCTGTACCATAAAGATTTTGACCTACAAAATAAATGCTGTGTTATTCTCAGAATTCTAACAGATTTAGTAAATACCATTTTTATTATATGACTTTTGTTCTCTCTCCAGACCCTCCACAGGACACTTACATTAATGGCATGAACACAGTAAATCTGCATTTATCCCTTCAGCTCACCTGTTTAACTGATGCCAATCCTGATCCAATATATTACACATGGTTCCACAAGCCAAAACATGACCAACGTTATGCTGAAAGTTCATGCAACGTTAAGGAGTATCGCATTGAGAAGGTGACCGTTCGAGATGCTGGATGGTATATGTGCAGACCCAGAAATGAGATTGGAATGAATTCAAACTCCACAGAGTTCAGTGTTGATGTAGTCTGTAAGTTATTTGCTTTTCTCTGACCTAGTTTAGTTCTGATTAAAACCATGTAAGGTGTTGTGTGTGGGGTATAAATAAGTGATTTTTTCAAATGTTGTACGGTACATCTGATTTGCATGTGATTCACATCTTATGCTGTTTTCCTGTTTTATGCACCTAAATCATTTCTTGGTCTCAAAGCGAATACACTTTCGGTGGTCTTTTTACTTGTAGGACTAATGAAGCTCAGGTCCTCTACCAGAGGCCTAGGAGCTTGAGGGTCCTGTGTAGTATCTTAGCTCTTCCCAGGACAGTACTCTTCTGGGCAGAGATCTCAGATGTCTTTCCTAGGATGTGCTGGAGCCACTTCTCCAGTTTGGGGGTCACAACCCCTAGTGGTCCTGTTACCACAGGAACCACTGTTGCCTTGACCTTCCACACCTTTCCTAGCTCTTCTTTTAGCCCATGGTATTTCTCAAGCTTCTCATATTTCTTGTGCCCGAGTTTCCCATCACTTGGGAACTACATCCATCACCACGGCCCTCTTCTGTTGTTTATCCACCACTACTATGTCTGGTTGGTTAGCCATTACCATTTTGTCAGTCTGTATCTAGAAGTCCCACAGAATCTTAGCCTGGTCATTTTCCACCACCTTTGGTGGAGTGTCCCATTTAGACCTTGAAACCTCCAGTCCAAAACTCAGCACAGATATTTCTGTACACTGTATCTGCCACTTGGTTATGATGTTCTATGTGGGCTCTGATAGCATCTTGCATCCCCCTGCAACCAATGTGCTAGATTGTTTCAGGGGTGTCTTTGCACAGCCTACATCTGGGCTCCTGCCTGGTGTGGTAGATCCCAGCCTCTATTCATCTTGCTTTTAGAGCTTGTTATTGTGCTGCCATGATTAGTTCCTCTGTGCAGTCATTCAGTCCTGCTTTTCTGAACCATTGGTGGGATTGTTATATATCAGCCACTTCCATTATTTGTATATGATTTCCATATATACATGGTACATAGTGTACAGGAGGATCTGTCCATGATGGTTCCTGCTCCTCCACCCTCCCATCCTTCTCAGGTTTCTGCTGTCTTAAGATGGTCACTAAACACTTCATCACATGGAGCCATCTTCCTGATGAGATGATCTGAGATGAGAGGGCAAGAGTGGATTCTATCTTCTTCAGCTAACTGGTGGTGGTGGTCTGCTTTTGGCCTGTTACCCTGCCATCAAGAGTACACTCATGGGAGAACATCCTGTTTATTTTCCAAGCTTCTTGTACTTCTTCAAGCAGTCAGTCTTTGCTTGGTAGGCTTCTCTAATTGTGGCAGCAGTTGCAGCTTGTGGATGTGAGCTGCTAGTTGTTTTGGTGTTACTCTAGATGTTGGGTATCTACCTTTCTCACAGGGATTGCTTGTGTAGAAGCATTCCAACAGTTCAGAGCTATCCAGGCACTTGTGTATATAAGATACTTATATATATGTTTGTGTTTCTCTCCTAATTTCATGTTCTAATATTATTTCATAGATGCCCCACAGTTACCGATTCTGACAATGGCAGAAGTCATAAAAGAGACTGAATTGCTTACTGTTGGATGTACTGTAGACAGCAATCCAGTGGCAACCATTAATCTGAGGTTCACAAAACCAGGACATGACCCAGTAATACTAAAGAGTGTTAAGTCTAACACTCTGCAGTTCTCAGTTAATGCAACTGAGTCAATTGCAGGTATGTACACCTGCGAAGCAAAAAACACAGAGGGAACAAACTCCACAAATCAGAAACTGAAGGTTTTGTGTAAGTAAAACTTTCTCTAAGTTATAATACAGTCAAGTAAGGAGTAAGACATAACAAAACCAATTATTAAAATGTTTTTAATGTCATATGTTTTGATATGAACTCATGAAAATAAATGTAGAACTAAATCATAAGCTGTAAGTAGGTGAAAGAGTTGGAAGACCTACAGTAAACCTGCATATCTCCCTCATCTTTGCAGATGCTCCAAAACACGTTAAAGCTATAGCCCATCCTGGACAAGAGCTGAGTAATGGAGATAACCTGACACTCACCTGTAAAACCCATTCTGAGCCCAGCGTGTCCTTATACACATGGCAAAAACTATCTGGGGCAAACAAAGATATAAGAAAGACAGCTGGATACGGACAGACTCTAACTATTCATTCACTCAGTGGCTTAGACTCTGGGGAATATATCTGTATTGCCAAAAATGACCTCAATAGTAGTCTCTCTGCACCAGTTCATATCAGAGTCAAGTGTACGTATACTTTATAGTTCTACCTTGTAGTTCTACCAGTTCCCTTGTCAGCGAAAAAGATATTTCAGTGACAACAACACCCACATGTAGCTAAATAGCTAATGTAGTACTTATCTCTCCTTATTAGTGCTTATTTTGATTATATGTTGGCTCTCAGGTCAGAGGTGTTTATTCTTTCCTTAAAAGATATTCATTATAAAAATATTTTTTTCTCTTCTCAGATTTCCAGTCTGTAAAAATAATCCATAACATTACATCCACATGGGAGTTTTCCCTTCCAGTGCACCTGATGTGTAGTGTACAGTGTTATCCACCAGCCACGTTTTATGAGTGGTACATGTCAGGAGACAGCACAACCATATTGTCCAAAGATCAGAACTACACTGCACAACCACAAAACCCAGGAACCTACTACTGCTTTGCAAGAAATGACATTGGAAATGCCACATCAGATCCAGTTCAACTATTTGTTAACCGTGCGTATGAAAAATTACACTCAAAAATTCCAAACGACAAACTGATAGGAGAATTTAAATGAAAAGTATAACGTAATTGAAGTCACAGGCAAAAATAAAAATGTGATTATTTGTGTAAGTAAAATGATCATTTCTTCTCTACTGTACTGCGGTACAGCTCCTTTAAGGTTCTTTCTGGTCCTGATAGCTGTATTTATCCTCTGCATTGTGATTGCTGCCATGTACCTGCTGTGTAGGTATGTATAGGTACAGGTACCTGCTGTGTAGGTATGTATAGGTACAGGTACCTGCTGTGTAGGTGTTTCTACTGTACAAAATTCTGCTAAATGTTACAGTAAACACATGTACTGAAGCATATATATATATTGTTCTTTCATTTCACAGATACGTGCGGAGAAAAGGAGCTTCAGGGCAAGATGTTAGCTCACTGTTCTTCTCAGAAACCCTGTCACGATCTTCAGCAGTAGCCGGCTTCCTCTCTTTGGTCTATTTCTATTTTGGTCTTCTATTTATCTCAAGGCGCAACAATTTGTTTATAACAGCTTTCATCACAGAACTCAAGAACACGTTATTCTGTTTATCTGCAATTCAGAACAATTGCTTTGTCATCTGTGTGGGAATGTCTAGACAAGAGATGAAGACATTCCGACAAAAACGATTTGGCTTAACAAGCAATCATGTGCACAGGTTTCACAGAACAACGCTGAGAACTTCGTGTCGGGAAGAGAAGCATCGCCATCCAGACTCAGAAACGCACAGTCATCAGCTCCTGCACCCTTGCACAGTTCGAGCAGCAGGGATGCCTTAGTCACCCAGTCAGTGACACATGATCCTTCAGCACTTCCAGGAACAGATGTGTCTTTAAAATGCCTTACTATCTCTTTTATTTGTGTTTTCTGATCACTTTTTAACAGCTGCACTGTGTACGATGTTGTAAAGATGCCACAGGCCACAGAGGTATGAAAACTCTCCTTTATTTTTTTATACCTGTTGACAATGACATTTTAATGCAAAATAAGAATTATTTGCAATGAAATGAGGCTTTGTGCTAATTTATCGCATTTCCCAGAAGGTACCAACCACATCTACTGTAAACTATGTTACCTTGCAGTTCAATAACGATCTGGATAAAAGGTAATTTCATGTGAAGGAACACATTAACAAGATGTACAGACATGTTCTAACAAGGAGAGAAATAAGAATGACTTGATGTTGCAGCTGTTTGTTTCCATTGTATTTCTCCTGGCATTTATTCCTGTTGTTCTTGCTCACCCAGTGTATAATGGCTTATTTCTACTGAATTATGCCAGACTAAAACTTACTTTAAACAAAAATGTTTAACCAGCATTATTTTTGTTCCAGCACACCCAGCACTGATTGTGTTGGGCCCATCTACTCTGTGGTTTCCAAAAACAAACAAACCACAAAGGTAAATAAACTTCGAAACGCAGATTAGATGCACAAGTCAACATTGTCACTTTTTTAACCTGTGAAAATTGCAACATTGCCACAGTTGGGCATAATGTAAGATCACTGACAGCTGTGCAGGTTGGATTTGGTTAAGGGAACACTTTAACCCAATCACCTCAGAGGGTTTTGCATGTTCTTCAGTGTGTGCAAAGTAGGAACAAAGATTACGAGAACATATCTGGTGCCGCTGCTCCAAAGCCTGCTCTTACAAACACGAACTGGGATTCAGACAGTAGTGAGGAGGAGGAGGAGGAGGACCACGTGAATTACTCCATGGTTGTTTTCACTGCAACACCACATCCTAAACCGCCCAGCTCTGACGAGGAAGTCAAAACCGAATACTCACAAGTCAAAGTTTTGTGAAAACCTTTCTAAAATGACAAATTAATTTCATATATGACATTTTGTGATTTTTCTAAATCAGTTCAGAACATCAGAGGTGAATTTGGGGATAAGAGAGATGAGAGAGAGAATTGTTTCTTTTCTTTTTTACTCTTTTTTAGCTTTTATCTGTTGTGTGTAGTTTTGATGCCAATATTGTATAAACATTGGTTTACTGCAAGGAAACTGTTCTCAGAAAACATACCCTGTGTAAATCATCAGAATGTTAGATTTGTTTAATGTTGTATTTTTGGATTTTGGATTTTTGTGTGTTTTTGTTTGTGTGTGCATTTAAAAGATGCCAAGCTGCATCATTTTGGTGATTTTTAATACGGTTGATTTTTTTATTCTATTATTTCATCATGCAATCTATTAAAATAAACTTTAAACAGAAAATAAAGTTTCCCAGAAGCAGGTTAAACTGAATAACATTTATGTGATGTGAAGTGTGTCATTCAGCAACAAAAAAGAGAAAGAAACAAGAGTCCAAAATTAAAACAACAACAAAAAAACATATAAGATCACTGATGTAATAACAACAATGCACAACTAAACTAGACACAGGAGGATTTTATACACACAGGGAAGCACACGGCTGGAAATGGGAGGAAAACATACATGGATTAATCAGGGAAGAGAATGAGGCACAGATGAGAGACTAACTGGACCCAGGCGAGATGGACTTGATATTTTTAGGCCTTTTTTTTAATCACAGAAAATCAACATTGCAGTTTTGACAGTTTCCCGGGTCTGTTTCTCCTCTCCAAGTCGCCTGCAATTGTTTGACAAAACAAGCTTCTGTGAAGCACAAAAAGCTTGTGTCTGGGCAAACAGAGAAATTTAAGAGGCTTTCATGTATTCAGTGACAGAGTCTTTTAAAACACCATTAAAAAGATAGAAAACAAAGTTTAACACTATTGGTGAGGCAGGGCAGTTGCCTGGTAATATCAGAGTTTCTTACAATTACAGTAAAGCTGATGTTTGGAACATCAGATGCATCACCTGATTGTTCTGCAGTGTCAGCACTGCACCAGCCTGGACTGGACTCAGCTATATAGAGCAGTAGGCTGCTCAAACAATGGAGCCATGGTGGAAAGCTGTCACTGTTCCAGAAGCATGCACTCCCTCCTTCACCCTTACAATGTGGCAATGTCTCTGCTTGCCACCATATAATATTCCATCAGTGTAGCAGGTGACTTGCGTCAACATTTCACACTGCCTGCCATTTAACCGCTAAGAACAGCAGACAAGCTGTTAATATTTAAACGGACAATAGAGGGCGCCTCTGCACTTCCTTAGCTGTGAGTAGATAAGACCTTCATTTTCAAATCAATAGGTTGAGTTATATGATAAAGGTTTCCTGTTTTACGTCTCCCAGGAACCATGCTGATTTACTCGTGTAAATACGTTTGATGAGCACATTATTTGCATTCTTAAACCACGGCAATTACTGTACATTTCTACTAATCATTTCATTTTGCACCTGACATCTAACATCACCTTGTTTCTGTGTTTCAGATATTATGCAAAGTAAATGTATTGTTTAATTAATACCAATACGGCAGTTGTGGGTGTTATTGGAGCCACTGAACTCACCTGTAAGGAATTATGAAAACAGTTTACAGTACTAGAAGGGTTCATTTATAAAGTTCTTTGCATTAAAAAGGATTTACAGAATGTCATGTTTTGTGTATTTTGTGTGTGTGTGTGTGTGTGTGTGTGTGTGTGTGTGTGTGTGTGAGACAAATCAACAATGCAAAACCTAAAATATACTGAACACAACTGACTCAAACCGGCAAGGGATGTATCATGAGATATTATATTTGTAGATAGTATTTTATTACTGTTAGTCATTCTCTGATGGAATATTCTGTCATTCTGTTGATGGTGTCTGAACTGCAGAAATGGTGTGAGAGGAGATCAAGTAATTGTACCTCCTTTTCTTTTGCATAAACAACATTTTTTCTGCTCTCTTCATTTCAGTAAAACCTCTGCAGGTGGTTCATTTGCATAACCTCCTCCCCTAATGTTGTGCTGCCACTCCTTAAAATGCATATTCATGAAGGTGGTAGGTGTTAAAGCATGCAACTTGGCGACCTAGTCTCCATGTGCAAAAAAGCTGTTTCGCACCTGTGATAAATTAGCTGTGATTTGCTTTTGTGCATGTAAAAAGCACTATCCTAGGCAAAGTAAGTAGTACATCTGGCCTTTAGTGACTCTGAGTATATGAAGGGCATTGAGAAAAAGGAGTATCAGGTGTGGCCTTTCATGCAGATGAAGTGAGATGGATGATCAGATGGATAGAATTTCATAAGTTAGAGGTCGTATACAAGGAACTTGTATGAACAAACTAATGGAAGAGTTTAGCTTGAATACGAAGAGTGGAGTGATCGTACTCATTTGGTCTATTTCACAACATTTTACATTGAATACCAGTGTGTTGTTCGGGTTCACTATAAACACAGGGAAGTCAGGGTCAATGGTGGATTCTACTCTGAGCATCTATAGCCAGAAAATGGATTTAGGAAAACATCTAGGAGACATCTTGAGTGAAGCAAAGAATGTCTGAGGATGTAGGCAGTCAATAATGTAGAAGCCAAGCTCATTTTCTGTAAGGTGACTTTATTGGAAAAGAGATGTGACATGTTGAGGAGTTTAGTGAAAAAGTTCTTTCTAAGTACAAGAACAGATATTGAAGATGAAAATGGTGTGTTAGAAGCACAGATGCTATAATAAAGATACTCAGCCAGAACAGGATGTGGTGAGACATCTCCCAGTGGTGAACAGGACAGTGTGACACAGCATAGACCATCGTCTGCACACGCAAGAAAGATGAAAGAGGTGTCCCCTTTCAGTTCAGCTTAAACAAACACCCTGATATTGGGCTAATGTTGAAAAAATAAAGAGAGTAGTGAGGTGAAACTGGAATTATGGGATTCTGGAACATGTGCTCTTGGACAAAAAAAAATACAATATAAAAAACATGGAGCATTTTGTAGAAGGAAAAGATCTGACAGGAAACAAAAAGATGAAACGATGGATATAAATCTCATGAATATCAGAAAGTGGTGCTCAATTAGTCATTTGATTTTTGACTAATTTACAGAATTTGTTTACTTGAAATGGTCATTGTTTTATTGTATATTACTGTTTTTTTGTTTGTTTGTTTGTTTTATAACTGCATCTCTCTCTCTCTATATATATATATATATATTGTTTTTTACTAACAAAATGTTTGTGAATCCATGACAGTTACTTGCTTTAATGAATTTGATGAAACACGATCTGCTTCAGTTTTTCAGAACTGCATTCAAATACTCTATGCAGCAACCCAGTGATCTAGTGAACAATGGAAGAAAGGGTTGTATTTGTTGAATTAAAAAACTTTGTTGAATTTTGAATTTTAAAAGAAAGTAGCTGGTTTCACCTTTAGTAAAATTAAAAAGCAAAACCACATCATCCTTTAAAGTAAGAGCCTTGGACTAAATCTCCTCTCGCTCCGCCCGAGTCTGGGCCTCAACACCACCCTCCAGCTGGGAAGCTGCACCCTGGTTCACTCTGCTCTGCAAACACTCCTCTTTCTCTCCATTATCCTGGGTCTTTAGCTGGATTTCTGCATATTCTGTCTCCTCGGTCTTTTCTTGGTTCTTTTTATGCCCGTTCTGCAGTAGGGAGTAGTTGATACAAGCGTAGTCCAGTTCTCTGACTCCTTTGTTTTCTGCTGTCTCGTTCCCTTCTGGGACCTCGTCTTGTCCCAGTGGGCCCCTGGCTTCGGTGATACCATCAGTTGCACCTGTATTTCTGTCACTTGAAGCAGGCTGTTCATCTGGGACCTGTTCATTTTTGACCTCTTCATCTGCTCCAGTGAGATTTAAATCCTCCTGCTTTATTTTGGGATGAAGGTTTTATAAGTAAGCATTTTAGATTTTTCAGTAAGTCACAAAGGTTCTTTGTTTTTAATATACTTGCAGAGATACTATCGGTCACAACATAAATGCAGCCATGTTGTTCATGCATCACAAGTATTTGGAAAGTAATAATGTGATTTTGCAGATCACATTATTTTATATGTTAATATAAGGTGTATTACATGTACAATACAGGTCTAAATTAGGAATTGAAAGAGTAATTTTCAGTGGTCTTCTTGCAGTTTTCAGAGTAATGTTAAAGGGCTCCATGAAAATGAATAAAACATGAGATCTTACTTGACTATATAGACTTTTATTGGACTCCAAGTGAATGTCTTCTTTGTTTGTGTTTACATGTTTTTCTGTGTGTGTTCTGCATCTGCAGGAAGAAAAAAGAAAAGAATTTTTAGATTTGAAAATGTCTTCTCTGACAGCACTACAACATAACAAAAATGACCTACACTACCAACCAGAAATCTGGACATGACTATTCTTTGGTTATTTTACTGTTTTCTGCATTTCAGAAAAACAGTGACAGTATCACAACACTGGAATAGCACATGTGACAAAGCTGTTTTAAACAAACTCCCTTCCATTGAATCTCCTTTCCATTTAATGGCAATTTGGCATGCTAGTGTTTCATGAACCAACTACCTGTGATGCTTTTCCATCAATCTTGAAACACTCTTATATTTGCTGAGCACATATAGGATGAGAGATTTTACCTAATTAGTTAATATTTTACCTAAGTAGTAAAATTAGTTCTAAACTAGTTTATTTGAAATGTTATTATTATTATTATTATTATTATTATTATTATTATTATTATTATATTTTTAGTTTTGGGAATCAATTTGTATACATACTGTCAATGTTCAGTATCATTTGTCTTAAAGGCTAATTTAAGAATAAACCATTATATTGAAATAACTTTAAGACAAAAAAACATTCAGGTGTGTCCAAATCTATGGGACTGATTAATTACTATGTGCATAAATTTGACCTTTAAAAGCAGTACGATTCATCACAATCACACTTACCAGCTATCATAGAAAGTGAATTATACTGTACCTTGTCCACAGAGCCACAACACTGTGTACAACACAAGTAATTAAGCCTGAGATAATCAATCCCACTAAACATATCAGGAATGTCCTCTTATCCAACTTGAAGTTACTTCTTGTACCTTTAAATGAAAAAGATGCATTTATAGTCAAACTTTTACTACGATTACACTACAAAGAATAAACACTACAGGCTACAGCTTATTTAGTCTTCTAGCAAAATCTAGAAAACTATGAAGACTATCTGGTTAACAAAAAAAGAAAACATCACTTATTGCACCATAAAAATTATCCAGTGTTATCCAAAAAAACAAAATGAAATTGAAAACAAAGTTTTTAAAACTTATTTTTGATGTAGTATACAATATATTTAAATTATTTAAACTTAGAAGATCTGCGCTTTGAAGTATGTATTTCTGTTTGCAAATATTTGTAGTCTTTGAGAAGTTTGTTTTGTTGTTTTTGTTTGTTCCATCTCTTCTGTATTCACGAGTGGCTCGTCTCTTCTATAATTTCATATAGTAAATTTGAATATGCATGAGTAGACTCTAAACACTAACACAGTACAGTAAGACTCTTGTTTTTAAAACTCAAATGAGCACAAGATGTGAACTTTATTGAAGTAAACTTCTTTATTGAAGCTTTCATGTTTAGTATGTAGAGGAGAAGCAGTAAAAGGAACTGACCCAGAGGGTAGAGGAAGCCTCACAAACAGCTAGTAAAGAGACCAAACTAAAACTAAAGAACACAAACGAGGTGCAGCGCATAAGAACTGAGCAAAGCAACCAAAACCTAAATGCAAAGAGCACACAAGAGAGGTAACATGCAGAACAAAGCCTGGACAAAATGACCTGCAAAGAAGATACGACGGACTGGCTGCCCAAAGACAGACACACAGAACAGATGAACAGGTCAATCAGAGTCAGGATAATGAGTGAAACATTGATGAGGGGCAGGACATATGGGTGGAGCGTGGAAACAAAGCACAAACAAGAGACACGTAACAAGGGACAGAGACTGGGCAGGCATCAATGAGGAGAAAGATAGATTACAGACACTCCTTTAAATTTTTTATTTTAGTTAAGATTTCTTACACCTACAATCAGAAATTTCACAGTAACCAAGCAGAGTAATTCGCCTAGCATTTTCTGAATCCATGAGGATTCAAACTATACTCTAGTATAGTTATAAATAAT
>JAOXYF010021103.1:0-13561 GCA_028565775.1 Sternarchorhynchus goeldii
ATATGACGTTGTCTTTCTTGCCTGCTCGCTGCCATGACGATAGTCTCGGCACTGTCACCAGCTCGCGCTCTGCCTTTACAAGGATGAATCTGATTACCACACCTGCTAAGGGAGGTTCAGTCATACTGTCATCACTTTAGTTAAGCTGTTTTAAGTCCTCCATACACTGGGAAAGGTGAGAGATTCTTTACAAGTGAGTCTTATTGTGATCCACGTAACCATATAGGAATTAACCTAAGATTCTACTCAGAATACAGGATGAACATTTGTGTCCAGCATTCACAGGCTGGGCTGAGCGTATGAAGTGTTGAGGCACCTCCATCCTTGAAGATGCCACACAGACTTCTGCGGTCTCAACAGGTCCACACCCACTCATGTTCACCCAGGGTACAGGCTGATCAGTAGCACCCGCTCCTTTATTAAGGCCCTCACCATGTCCTTTATAATCCTAATAATAAAAACCCCTACACCAGGAGCTCATGCCATGTTCTAGCTTTAATCTAACACCTCGGGCTGCATCTAGATTCATCCTGATTTTCACTTGTTGTCCTCGATTTTGACTGGCACACACAAGGCAGGAGACTTCAGGAACAAGGCAGGCCATACGCTTTGCACAGCTCTGTCAGGATCCTTTCAGCTGATGACCTCTCTGGTTCTTCACGCCTTTTCTAGTTTTCCTCTCCTTTGTCAGAGGTGCCGGTCACGAAGATTGAGAGCAGAAATGCGCTGCTGTCTCTTTACAATCACTTCATCGAAAAATCAAGAGCAGCACTGTTATGATACATTTGCAGTTTCGTCGAACTGTCATCTCACATCAAAAACATCTAAAAATATTTTATATATAGAATGGCACTGCCGAACAATATCGACGCTAACCCTGCTCTTCATCCTCTGGTAAAGGTTATTTTAAAATAGTTACTCACTGTTTCCTATCCCGGTGTCCCACGTGTTCTTTTTGTTTTAGTTTCTCTTTAGGTTTCTTCTCCTCCCTGTCACGTGTTCGTGCGTCCACTAGCCAGTGCTCCTCACCTGCGTCTTTTTGATCTCTTATCCAGTGTTAATGTCGTATTGCATTTACCATTTGCGATGTCTCTGTTGTATTTATTTATTATTGCTGTTATTCCTTGTTACTAAGAGGTCGTCTAAGTATGTGACTATCGATGTCTTGACCTTGGACTATATTTTCAACAACGATCCATACAAACAAAGATGATCTGCGTCACTTCGTTGAGTTTTTTCCCAAACAAAGATCGGCGGGTGCTCAGCCGCGGTGGACTGTTGTGATAGCACAGACTGTCACTGCTGGAGATCAAACATTTCACATCAATTTCATACTCAACGGCCCCAAGATAACGCTACACCATTTGACAAAACAATTTAAATCTAAGGGTGATGAATTAGTATTTATTATGCGTATTTGTGTGGTACAGGATTATAGATTAGGTGCGACCATTTTCTACCACGACACGATAGTCCACAAACTCTGGGTAATATTAAGTAAGCACAAAACTAAATTAAAGTCCAACGACATCCAGATGAATATATGACGACGTCCTCACCTTAAAGTGTAGATAATTAAAAATAAGGCTTATTTGCTTGTTATTGTGATCTCACCTGGAACCTGCCAGCTAACTCATCAAACCTCTCTTTACATTCTAGCGTCTATGTGACATTAACAGGCAAGAAAAAACAAATATTCTGTTAGATAATTCACCGTAGAAGTTAATGCACACCGACTTTACCAGACAACTCCTTTTATGTAAATCTTCGAATGACAAGTTAGATAGCCTACACCCAGATGAACTGTATGTTTTCCTCTTATTACCAATCTGAAGCTGTAATGTATAACTTTTTAGACCAGTTCTTACACATACAAAACTTGCACTAAAATATCTGTAGTACATACCTTCCGCCATTTAGGTGGGCTATAACACGTCTACTAAACTACATAGGCTAAATCTTACCTTTGATTGTAGACATCCACGCGGGGAGAAAAATCACTATTAAAATTACGTCCAAACAAAAACGAGTCTTGGAACATTTTGTAGAGTTAATTGATGCCATGTTTGGAGTGCTCGAGCTCGCGCGTATTCTTAGCGCGTGGTCAATTTGTATATTCAAAACCATCCTCACAACATTTTATGCATGCATTTGCCCCAATAATCATAATTATTTCTACAATATTAGTCAAGAGGAAGTTGTCCGAGCGTAAGCAGTAGAACTATAGCTCACGGTGATTTCAGCAGCGAATGCAACCCGACGGTGAAGCGCTCAAACGCATGGAAAGGAGTTACTACTGGTGGAGCTACCTGCCTGAACTTGCCGTTTAACGTGAACACCATAACCGATAGAATACAGGTTATTACGACTTCCTCAGAAAACTGTGCTCAAAGACTTCGTTCTCAAGCCTGTGAAATGTCTTAAATAAAATACTTGAGAATAACTCGTTTAATCGATATGCGTATTTGTTGCTACCCATGAATCTCCAGTAGATTAATGATGGTTTCTGTTTTTAAATGGAACGTACTTAGTGGCGTTGTTGTAAGTATACTGTGTGTGATTTGACAGAATTATTTGACAGAATCACTGAAGGTAATCAGTTTTTTTGAAGAATGATTTATTCCTCTTACTGACACCACGCACGCGTTTAACCATAGAACATAGTGCTGATTCAAAAGTGGATTCATCCTATTTGGAAATGTCTGTAGTATTCTGGAAGGTCAGATTATTCTCTCTAACTAAACATTAGGGTTGAATTTGTATCTATAGCTGACAGGTTATAGTTTACAGGTTAAAATGAAACAACACGGATACTAAGACTATGTTGGTATTGGAGATCAGGGCAGTGTTAAGACATTTGAATTCAAAGTCGGCAGTGTTTACATGTGACAATGCTGAAACCCTACTGGGACCAAATGTAACATGCTGACAACGGTTATCCGACAATTAGAGATAATGTTAGAGTTGTAGGGTCACTTTAAAGCAATACAACACATCGACATTTAGCTAATGGATTGAATCAGATGTGGACCGAGGAAAGGCTAAAAAAACCGGCACGAAAGGGTCAGTGATAGTGACGGAGAGCTTCGTT
Organism: Sternarchorhynchus goeldii; assembly: GCA_028565775.1. Classification (NCBI taxonomy): domain Eukaryota; kingdom Metazoa; phylum Chordata; class Actinopteri; order Gymnotiformes; family Apteronotidae; genus Sternarchorhynchus; species Sternarchorhynchus goeldii. The sequence goes on from JAOXYF010021103.1 coordinate 3,092, forward strand.
CTTTTTTCCTGTTCCCCAGACAATAGCTAAGGGGGCCCTGCTATTTTCACAAGCTTTGAACTCTGTTTACGTCGCGTATCAGCGCTCAGGGCGAATCTTCAAACACATGATCAGACAGTGACCTCCAGCTCTCCTAATACACGTCCTCTCCTCCAAGCTCTCTGTACCGTCACAAAAAAAATCTCACAGCGAGACTGAGTCTCCTGTCCTTGTTTTGCAGCAGGTTTTCTTTCAGACTTTGGCACTTCAGCTGTTCTTATAAATAGTTGAACAGGAATGCCTAAACTAGTGAATTCTCTTGTAATGAATTACTCAACACGAAAAATTGGTAATCCATCATAATTACGTTTTGCCCGAACAGTGCATTGCGGAGTCATCACGGAGCCGACGGAACACTGTTTTTGGACATCAGTGTGTAGTTTATAGACATGCCCTACAGGTCTAAGATACGAACACTGTGCTTCTAATGAGTTTTTTGGAAACGTGCAGGTATTTAACACAAGAAAATCCCCTGGTTTTCTGCCAGGGGTTAGCAGCATAATGTAGAACAGATTAATACTTAAACTATTGTGCTTCAGATCTATATTAATAACACTGTCATGATTTTAATAAAGAAGGAAATGTTAGAGATCAAGGGAAGCAACGTCACTGAGGTCAAGATCAAGGATGTGAATGTAGATACATCAAACACTACCAGTAGTCCTGATTAACAATTACATTTACTTCATTACACGTACCTGAGGAAAATGTACTTTAAAAATATGTTCAAAGTATAATATATATAACAGAGATGAAAATAACTTCATAATTTAGTCCATAATTTAATTCATTTATTTATTGCTTTCTTTCATTTTGTTGCTCAGTTAGCAGCAACCCCTTTTCTGCTTTGTCATATCTTTCATATTCGATCTAATTTAGCTTCATGACCTTTAATTTAAAAAAAAAATTAACAGACCTGAAATGTTATGTACTGGACAGAGGGGCAGAGAAATAATTTGTCTAAGAGTGATGGAACAAAATGAAAGAAAAAAAAGAACCACAAAACTACCCCATCAGCAAAACCTGGTTTCCTGCAGAGTGGCCTACATAGTGTGCTGCCTGGCTGCAGGTGGAGCTGCCTCACTGGACATTACTGCAGGAGCAGGATGAGGTTCCAGATAAAAAGTTCTCATCCTTACAGCCAAGTGCCTCAAAACACAGGGGAATGGCACACTACCTCACAAAAGAACAACGGCCAGTTTCTCACAGCCAAAATGTACAAGCAAGAAATTATAATAGTGTCATAGACCAGGCAGAACATGGGTGGACCTGTGTATCTGTTCAACTCTATGGGACTCAGACATCAGGCTTTGCAAAGAGACTGGACTGAAGTACTAAAAATGACGATTATAATCACTATATGGTGTTTCCACACTATGTATCTTCAAAAGAAAGCTCACGTTATGCTCTTTAATATCCCTACATTTGTTGGTTTATTTCAAATGGAATGCTGAGAATGAACAAATTACTTATAAAATATAGAATATATTGCAGCTGACAAGTGTGCAGATCTGACGGCGGTTTATTTGCCCCCCCCCCCCTTCAGTCATCTCTGCTCACATTCTTACCACATGACCAGCCTGCTGACAGGTCATTTTGAGTGGAGGGTCATTCTCAGTACATTAACAGTGACACAGCAGTTGTGCTGGTAGATTTGTTGGTATCAGATTGGCGGTTTTATGCGTGTCAGTAAAACTGCTGGGTTGAGAGGGATCTGTCACTCAGAAATATGCAGCCAACACCAGCCCCGTAGTCATGAGCTGGCAAAGGTTGGATGGCAGTGGTATAAAACTCACAGCCCTCCTGTGTCCGAGCTCTTCACTAAGGAGCCAGGTGTGAGGACATGGTGGACAACCAGTTCAATAAACATCCAGTGACTTTACAAAAGCTAGGGCTGAAATTGGATTTTAGATTTAAATAACCCTGCTGGAGTATGGGCTATAAATATTAGTATATTTATGTGTGTGCATATATATCTTTACCATTTGTAGGTCATCAACAAAGTCTTTCATTAACACATGACAGTTACAGTGAGCAAATGTGGATTTTATAGATACAAAAGCATGAACAGTTCTAGAAAAGGCAGGAGTCACAAGACAAAGTATCATATGAGAAGGAAAACGGAATAATGGGATGACTGCCTGGTTAAGAGGACCCGTCACCTTAGAAAATGAACTATGGTCTGACCAATATTTACAACAACACACATTTAAACTGCTCCTCAGTTATATCAGGAACTACCCCATTACAGGGCAACAATATGCGATGTTTTCAATATTATTATAAATCATAAATAACAATGTATTGCTGAAGTCCCTAAAGCCCCAACGTGTTAAGCTTTGTTTTAACATAAATTACACAGCTAATGGTCAGTGCCCATGTACATAATGATCATCTTCAAGCAGCAGCAAAGCTTTACCTACACAAATAAACGTGCGGTTTGATTAACACCCAGCTGCTGGGGAGGGGAGAGGCTCTTCAGAAGATAAAATGTATTCCGGTAAGTTGTGTAACCCTCACTCACCTACATTTTCTATCTTTCTGGGACATGATCAAAGAGGTCGGGGTTTTTTTCCTTTCGTTTTGTTGTTGCTTTTTCTCTTGGGTTTTTCAGAGTTTATTTGTCATCTATTGGTAGAATTAATTATTGAACCCAGCTAGATGATACACACTCATCACAGAACATTTCGTTCCTGAATGTTTACACCTCTGGCTTTGTGTTTTGGTACAAAAAAGCACAAACAAATAATCATAGCATACGTATCCATCTGCTGAACTAGTTGGTAATAAACAGACTTCCACCATTTTCTCCAATCAAATGTTTTCTTCACTGAAAGACTTGCGGCACCATACTGCATTCTTAATGAACCAACGAACTGGATGTTATCTCCAAGCACACAGGCTGTAGCAGCAGAACCAGACAGATGTGAGAACCAGTTCTTTTTTTCAGGACTGAAACAGCATCAAACCCTAAAAGGCTCTTTTCAGCAGGACTCTACTGGAGCAGGTCAGTGACCCATTACAATATCCGTTAGGCAAACGTTACATTTTAACGGTGCCACGCGCTGCAGACATATCTCCACCATATGCATTTAACCTGTGTGGGAGCTTTAAAATCCAGAGATGAGTGGAGGTGAGGAGCAGGCCCCCAATCTGTGGCCTCCATCAAAGAAGGAAACACAGAGAAGAACAATGATGTTAGAGAAGAGCCTGGACCATGATTAGCTGTAACTCAGAACAGGAATCATGTATTTATGTATAACGTAGTTAAAAACAAAACAAAAATCATAGGATTTCTTTCCATTAGAATCAATAAGCTAAGGTTAATAACTAATTAATGTTCCACACACAGACCAGGCATCATTTTATTTAAAGGACCTTTAAAGTGTAGCACATCTGTCACCATAAAAAACGTGAGTTGCAGATGCTCAGTTATTGCCAATAGTCAGCACCACTGTTTGTGCGAAACCTTTGGCACCACAGCAGTGACACTGACATGTTTATAAACCTCAGAAACAATTCTGTGCTTTACACTCTGGGCCCAGCACAGCAACTATAACCCTGTCTGTGCTACAGGATTAATACTGAAAACGCTCCACTAGGCTGCAACCCAACAGAGTCCAGTCATCAAGGACTGAAGTGCAAAGTGGGTAATATGTGTCAGGAATATTAAAATGGTACCATGAAAACGCATTAAGAATAGAAAACAGATTAACCACAATAATCTGTTTAAAGTCTAAAAAATACAAAATAATAGTATATAATAGTTTAAAGTCCTTAGACTATAGAAAGACGTTTGTACATATGAGAACAATCCAGTCCATTACAGTGTTTAAAGTCCCTGAGAAATAAAAATAGTGTTGGAGGAGATCTAGATGTTAATCAGGCCAGAGTAGATCCTGATGAGATATCTGAGATACTGTACACACTGCTGTACCAACTGAACATATCGCTAAAGCCTGTTAAAAGAACGGACAAAAGCCGTTTCCCGTTACGATGTGTCAGGTGCAGTGATAAAATATCACTTTACCAAACTAAAATATATTAACTACGTCTGAAGAGCACATGGTTCTACATGTTAACAGCTGCTTTTCTGTTTGTTTGACCTCTGACTGCTCTGTACTGTGGGTCCTAGTAATTTTATAGTTAAAAATATATATATTTTAGTCATTAAAATTACATTAATTTTAGTGCTTTGTAAAATTAAAATCATGCAGTTGAGAACGAAGCTCCATCTAGGTCTGTAAACATGTCTCCAGAATCCCTCAGAAAGTCACCTGTGCAAAACTGACTTGCGTTGGGAAAAGATTTGCACCTGCCCACTGGTGTAAGACATGGAAACACTGCAGGAATATTTTATTCTACAAACGTCATCAGTGCACGTACAAACACAAAACACGAGCACGGAGATCGCCAATCAACAACGCAACTTTTATCAGTGACATAATTCACAGCATAAGAGAAATAAAAGATGTTCAAAAGAACCCAAACATCATTTTCAGAAGGAATGAACAAAGATGTCTCATAAATACTTCTCACAGAGTTTTCATACATACATTACATACAGCAGAGGAAACATGCATCTCTCAGTCAATGGAAAACCAGAAGGACATTACCAACATGGACCAACCACTGCTTGGGTGGACGTTCTAAGTGTTCATGTCTATGCAGTGTCACAGACTGCTCATGGACCAGTCAAGTAGATTCTTTCTTTCTTTCTCTCACTCACTCACTCACTCACACACTCACTCACTCACTCACACACTCACTCACTCACACTCACTCACACACACACACTCACTCACTCACTCACACACTCACTCACTCACACACTCACTCACTCACACACTCACTCACTCACACACTCACTCACTCACACACACACTCACTCACTCACTCACTCACACACTCACTCACTCACACACTCACACACACTTTCACTATAGCTCCTCCCTAGGTGTTTTGTTGGACCCATCCACATCATCATTTAGCCACTGGTGGAACACTGCAATGGGGTCAATATTCCAGTGCTTGTGAAAAGAGATAGGAGTCTGGTGGGCCAGAAAGTCTCTGGCATAGTCTTCTGGTCGTGCCTGAGGAAGACACAGAGACAACAGGAGACAGCACTCACAATGCCCAGAATCCAGAGACAAATCCTACATTACAACACAATCATTTTGAAGAGTGAGTACTATTGGTCAATTTCATGGAATCATTTTCCTTTTACATTTTTCTTGGAAAGTGGATACATTTAAACTATTTTTAATCAAATATCAAATGTTAAGGTTGACAGAAACTCCCTCACTCCCAATAAAATGTCTCCACCGAACCACTGAATACAAAGTGTAGAAATGTAGATAATGTGACTGGCAGTGATGTTAGATTACAATAGCAAGACCTCAGCAAATGACCATTTAAATGAGTCAGTGTTTACAGCTGTGTGTTTGTTCAGCAAACACTACACGTCTAGACAAACTCTCACCAACACTTCTGGGACAGTGATGGAACAGCCATTTACTGTCTCTTCTAGTGAAGAGTGTGTGTGTGTGTGTGTGTGTGTGTGTGTGTGTGTGTGTGTGTGTGTAACTGTGGGAGCAGTCTTCTAAAATCACACACCATTACGATATGGCTCTGTAATAGTTTCTGAGCCCCTAGTGACAAAATGAAAGAATGACATTTCTATCTTTTCAAATCCAGCATGAAGTAGCTTTACCCTTGGGGAAATGTTCCACTCTAGTAACTGAACCCATCAGTAATTTCATGCCTAATTTTCTCCCTTTCAGACTTTATACCCGTTTATCTGTTATTGAATGATGTAAAGTAACGTTGAGAAGGACATACAACTCAGTTATTATTAACAACAATAACATTACTATTATACTATACACTCAGTGATCATTTCATTAGCTATACCTGTGATGTAACTGTACCTATACCTGTGATGTAACTGTACCTATACCTGTGATACAACTGTACCTATACCTGTGATACAACTGTACCTAATAGTGTGATATATGTCTTTAACAGTCACTAGTATTCTGTAATCCACCAGTTCAGGTAACACTATAGTTACGGTCAGGTGACTGACTAATCCTGGAGTCCTGACCCCAGTGCACATCATGCCCTCTTTTAATTAATGAACTGATAACCTGGATTTGACCAAAGGGCAGGTGGGAGCTGGATGTTTTAAACATACATTAAATGCAGTTATCATCCAAAGCTTAAGGATGCAGTCTAAAGTGATTCATATGCAAGTTTATACACACACATGCACCAGAGGCCACGGAAAACAAAATGTTCAGAGAGTAACAGAAATCACCATGCATCACTGAGCTATCCTTTATTACAGAACACTGGAGTACATATAACCAATCAGAAAAGAAGAGGAAGCCTTTAGATAGTGTCACAGAGTAAGTAGGTCTAATAAATGTGCTGAAGCGGGCAGTACCAGCAGTACCCCCCCTCATGCTGAAGCGGGCAGTACCCCCCTCACGCTGAAGCGGGCAGTACCCCCCCCCTCACGCTGAAGGAGGTGAACGTGGCTTCACTGCTGTATGAGCAGCAACATTTTAGAGCAGTATGAGAGATTTTATAGTTATGCGGCTATTCCACAGCAATCCGTCAAAAGCTTTTCATCAGGATGGACCTGCCTCAGCTGGTCTGGATTCGATAAGCACTAGGAAAGAAATATTTGTCCCAGCCACCACAGATCAAACAGCACCATCAGCGCTGGTTGCATCCCCACCACAGACTTTAATAAACGACGCTCGCCGTCCTAGTAACAAACCTCAGACGTAGCACATCTTACATATGGTACAGCGCACTGAACCTAGAACAGCTACCAATAACCCCCGGCCCTGTGACCCCCGGCCCTGCGACCCTTGGCCCTGCGACCCTTGGCTGTCAGTTCTACGGGGGTAAATGAAGAACGTTGGATGCAAACAACATGCAACAATTTCTGACATTCATGCAAATCATCTTGGCAACTGCAGGAGCCAAAAAAGATGTCCGTAACTTCAGAGAGAACCGACCGCTTGAACACACACAAATGCTACTCATGTGCTCCTTATAAAGAATAATTTCCCATGGACATTGACAAGAGGTACAGCCGTTACCACATCATGAACCCAAAATATCTGGACAATGACGTGAGGTACGCCTGTTACCACATTATGGGCGTACAAACAGATCACTAGCTGGAAATGCTAAGTGCTGTTACAACCGGTTCCTACAGTTAATCAGTGAAATAAAATCACGTTTACATGCTTGTACAGGACTGGTGTCTAGCTGCGTGCGTGTGTGTGTGTGTGTGTGTGTGTGTGTGTGTGTGTGCTCACCTGGTGGAAGAGGGAGCTGTGCGTCACATGTAGATGGAGCGAGCTGAAGCACATGCCCAGCACCATATCGTCAGGGGCGTCGTTGCTGTAGCACCTACAGCCGCTGGCCAGGAGTCGGAGCACTGCCTCCCTGCTGAACACCATCCTGAACACCACCCGACACACGACGCTTCATCAGCACCTCGCCCCACACTTCAGCACCTCGCCCAACAACCACCCCACAAACGCAACCAGGCAAGCCGAAGATGGTAATGATTTGCCGATTTTTAATTAGCATTACCGTCATCCGTGTATCGAGTGTCACACGGACAAGCTGCCTGGCCGTGTTTTCTTACACCATTCTGCTATTACAAGTGTAAAACGCACACAAAGGTCAAGTTTCACTGAGGCTGGGTTAATAACTGTTTGATTGATTAATTGCGCTGGGGATTTGTCGTATCATGGCATGACTAAGCCCTGAATTCCAGAGGCTCGTCACGTTTTGTGCTCCTCACACAAGTGTGCGCCATCTGAAAGGCTGAGCTAATCACACTGGCTAATCCGTCTCCTCGGTCTGACAGCCCATCACACCTTGCTTGTTGCTAATGTACAATGTCTCACTTTATGCCATGACAGAAATGATCCCATTTCCGATTAGAAAGGCCTCTCTAACACTCAAGTCAAATGTGGCCATTACGTTTGATGGCAAGCAAATAGCTACCTAGCTTCTTTTTCCGATATACAATTTTGAAGCTACACACAGCTGGACATATGAAACCGAGCTGCACCTCCCTGTGTCTGGTGTCCTGCTACACAAACTCCCTCCAACACTGGAGGTGTGTTTTTAATTCCTTTCTGTTCCCTCTAGCCCTCACAGTCCTTTCCTCATTGCCATTCTCACAATGCTCAGAAGCTGTTCCAGAATCAGTATTTCAGTGAAGCACATGAGCGCTCACCCCCCTCCCCCGGTGATGTAGCTGTACCCTCCGTGGCCGAGGCCGTAACCATAGCGCTCCCCAAGACACACTGGCTCCCTGGGGTTGTAACAGCTGAGCAGAGCCTGGAGTCTGGGAAGGCTGGGGAAATAAAACAGCACATGCTTATTCAGAGGTTATACACACACACACACACACACACACACACACACACACCATCAAGAAAAACCTAGCATGCATGAAGAGACGTAAATAACACAAACGCATGCATACTCACAGAAACAATCAGGCTAAAATTTCGAGTATAGGAAACTCTGAAATCTGCAATCGTCACCCCTTACCTTATAAGAGTGTCATCATCCACGATAAGTAACCAGTCTGTCTTTGGCACAGCATCACTCACATATCTGCTCAGAATGGCAAAGGTTTTCCCACAGTGGCCTGTACAAGGAAATACAAAGCTGAAGCGTTTGATTAGCACTGGGGTGGAGGCCACACCCCTGACACTCTTCTTATAGGTGGCACATGCTGTCTTTCTTCAGAACTGGCTGGACGTATCGCATGACCCCGAATTAATCTGGGATGTTCTCCACGTCTCTGTCCTCCAGGAGATGGCTGGCTGTCCTCCTGTACGTCTGCTGCCCATTTCGGTCCTTCTCAGTTCAGCTTCAGACTGAAAATTAGGGGTCATGCTGTCTGCACAGACCATGTTGGCTATGGACCCACTGTTTAGCTGTAGTATTTATTCTGCACCAGACAGATGGTTATATTAAAAAAAGAGAGAAAGGGAACGTGTTTGGGGAAATGTTGGACTCGCCAGCTGGTGTGGGCGAGAGAAAGAGAGGGAGAGAGGGAGAGAGAAAGAGAGAGAGAGAGGGAGAGAGGGAGAGAGGGAGAGAGAAAGAGAGGGAGAGAGAGAGAGAGGGAGAGAGAGAGAGAGGGAGAGCTGGTCCAGAGAATGAAATGTTGTATGTGCATGCATGTGTGTTTGAGAGCATCTTCAGCTGCACAACAGCAACTGAGGTAGAAGGGCGACACACTCCAGTGCCCTACAGGACAGGCAGCACAGAACCAGCAGAACAGGACTGGTTTCCTCAAATATCAAAAGAGGATTTTGTGAGATGCTTGGCGAGTTTTCTGTCGAGACACTGTGGCCCTGGGGCAGAAAGCTCTCAAGAGGAACTCTCTACTAGGACGAACGCTGACGAGAAGAACAGGGATTCTGGATACACTCTGATGTACATTTCCAGCAAGATGTGAGAACCACCGGTGTGGTAGTGACCATCATTTGTTTGAATGAACACAGGTGGGTTGAAGTCTGTAAAGAGCCACTGAAACACTCTGTTACTTTTGCTGATGTTACACAACTGACTTCACAATGTCCACCATGTCGCACTACAAAATCATAATGAAACCATTCTACTGGACTTCCAACGGGAAACACTGAATGCTTTATGCGACAGTTCATGAGCCTTTACTGAGTATGTGAACTGCTGTTTACGACGATCAAGATCTCCCTCACCTTCATCCCACAGTGTTATCATCCCGACCTGCTGGCACGGACCTGCGCAGAAGACCCTCCCCCCCACAGGAACAGGAGGACTTTTATGCCCACAAGAGTGTCAAACATCATCACAAGTTACGACAAGGGACGATCATTGCCGTTACTGATTCAATAATTCATTAGTGATGGGAAAGTCCAGGTGCTCAGAATGAAGTGACGGATGTTGAGCTAACCGTCCTCAGCCAACAAGCCAGAACACAGAGTATTGATGACCAGCATAATTAAGAGCTGTGTGGCTTGCAGACGCCGATGGATGGTCCTGGATTTATTTACACTATGTCTTTAGTTTAATCAAACTGCCTCACGGGTCCAAGCAAGTGAACGGTTTTGTGGAACATTTGCTCCATATTGTGGTTTTTTTTGGATTAGCAACACATGGTTATATAAACCTGCACTGACTGAAATCTTAACTGGAGCCTGCTGTTACCAGGAGAACTGCAAATGAACATACTGCACGGCTTTGCAATCTGTAAGTAGACGGTAGGTACCTCAGTCACAGAGCTTAGAGACGAATTTACATGTTCATGAATAAACAGGGAAGGATAAGGACAGTACACAGCCTTCCTTTGAACAGCATGAACCCAGGAGAGCAGGGGTAACTCACACGAAGCCAGGA
>JAOXYF010021104.1:0-16467 GCA_028565775.1 Sternarchorhynchus goeldii
TCTCTCAGGTGTGATGAGGGGTTTGACCTCAGAGCTGAAGCCAGAGCAGCACAGCCTTCCTCTCCAATATTGCAGTTATACAGCCTGCAGAGAGAAGGAGAAAATCTCCTCACACTTACAGCTCAACACACACAGAAACACATACAATAGGTTGTGTGTGTTCATGAGTGAGATGTGATGATGATGATGATGGTGTGTGTGTGTGTATAAAGAGAGAGAATGAGTGTGTGAGAGACAGTGTATGTGATTATGTGCATTTAATTAATACAGTGATAGCGTGTATGTCAGATAGAAGAAGACAATTAGCAATTATGTCTCTCTTGTGTCTGTGTGTGTGAGAGAGTGAGGACTCTGTGTGTGAGGCGTTTCCTATGTCCTTATGTTCTGTGTGTGTGTGTGTGTGTGTGTGTGAGCGTCGTTTCCTATGTCCTTATGTTCTCTGTGTGTGTGTGTGTGTGTGTGTGTGTGTGTGTGTGTGTGTGAGTCGTTTCCTATGTTCTCATGTTCTGTGTGTGTGTGTGTGTGTGTATGTGTGTATGTGTGTTGTTTCCTATGTTCTCATGTTCTGTGTGTGTGTGTGTGTGTGTGTGTGTGTGTGTGTGTGTGTGTTGTTTCCTATGTTCTTATGCTCTGTGTATGAAGTTTCAACTTTTCTGGTTACGGTTTTTGGATTATCCCTCACACATTGCTACAATTTAATTTAATATTATTAAATTATAGAAAGATGTTGCAAAGAGTATTTATAGAAAATACTACATTATTTCTTGTTATTTACTAAGTAATTGTCATGGTAGCCACCCTGGCCTCCTCCTCTGTCTCATGCCTGTGTGGTGTTGCTGTTCAGTGTCTGCGTGTGGCCGTGTGTGTGTCTGTGTGTGAAGGGTGTGGTTCTGAATGTTCGTCTTGTTAGTTATCTTGTTATCGTTATCTATCATACCTGTGATGAGTCTAGCATGTGTGTGTATATAAGCTTGGCTGTCACAGGGTGATTGTTGGTACAACGTCTGACAGTGCAGACTGCGCTGTATGTCTGCGCTGTAGTTGCTGTGTCGATGTGTCTGTGTCTTTTTTGTAGTGCCGCAGAGCGCTTCCGTGACAGTAAACTTCATGATTTCCAGATTACAATCAACAGAGGAGCAAATGTTTAATTCCTCAGTCACATTCCTACATCATCCTGACCTGAGATCAGTAGAACAGTCGCATTCATACACCATTCTTACCTGAACTCAGTAGGATTCTCTCCCTCTCTGAAGTTAAATGGATGTCCCATTAACTGATCAGTCTTCATGGACACACAGCTGAGTTCAGGTGAGTCTGATCTCTTGTCCTGAATCAGACTAACACACACAATTTACAAAAGATCATTAATACCAAAACGTAATGTGTGTATAACTGGTAGAAATTAATTCACAAATGTGTCAACTGCTAAAATTTGTATTTAACATTTATTGTTAAGAAATTATATAAAGATGCTGGAAACAGTAAATAACAAGGACCATATTTACTTTAATTTCTTTACTAAGTGATCTTCAAGATTTCCAGATTAGAAAAGAGAAGTAATTCTTTAATTCTTACATCATCCTGACCTGAGATCAGTAGAACAGTCACATTCTTACATCATCCTTACTTAAGCTTGTGTGTGTAAATAGTAAAACTACTAAACATAATGTTTGTGTAAATTGTGAAAATGTAAATTCATACTATTGTTACATATTGTTACCTTTTTTTATTTTACATTTATTGTTAAGAAATGACACAAAGACTTCGAAAACAGTAAACTTGTTATAGCAAAAATTATGGTTATTATTTACTAAATCCTTCAAGATTTCCAGAGTTAGAACACTGGGAGGACTCTTATAGCAGTCATCAACTGGGATTACTTAAGTCTCACGTTCCACGCCTGACTTGGTCATGCAGGTTTCTCCTTTACAACATCTGGAGGATTCGATTGTTTCTCTCTAAAGAGGCACCCAGGTGCTCATCCAGTCCCTCATTACCTTGAGACTGGGTGACTGTAACTCACTCCTGGTTGGTTCCTCCACGTGTGTCTCCAGGTCCTTACAGCTGATCCAGAATGTAGCTGCACAACTGATCTTAAACTCTTTGAAGTTCTCCCACATCACCCCACTACTGTGGTCCCTTCACTGGTCTTCAGGTCTCCTCCTACAGATTACAGCTGTAAGCCTGCAAACACACACAGGTAGATAAATAATGCAGGACACATGCTCAATTACAATAATCACATGACAGTATTTGTCAGACATCACTGTCCAGAATGACTTGCAGAAGTGCTTTGTATTCTCTATCAAATATATAACTAAATCACTTTATATTCTCTATCAAATACATGACTAAAGTACTTTTGTAAGTAAATATCCCCTTCAGAGTACAGACAGGTTAGTGCCATGAACTGTCAGCTTAAACGCAACAGAAGACAGTGGATGCAGTAAAAACTGAGTTCATGATTTCCAGATGCAGATCCAGATCCAAAAAGTGTTACACTGGGTCACAGACCAACTCACAGTCACTCTCACACAAAGAAACAGTGCAGAATATTAATTTCATAAATCATTAGCTACATTTATGCCATTAGTACAATACTAACATGACATTATTAGTTTAATTACCGTATAGTGGTATAAACAGCACGGTCTTATCCAGATCAGAACATGAACACCGGGCCGAGATGGACATGTAAACGCGGACCGCTACATCTGTGGCACTTCTGCAATGTGGCGTCTGTTGTATTTGCCGGAGTTTCTGCATAGATGAATGAAAGAGAAACGCCTTTAATCAAGGATTTTAAAGTAATAGTTCTATTACCACGGCAGCAGTGCACAGCATGAAGATCGAGTTGTTAACCGTTTTTAAAAGGAGAGATACTCGTATGCGTGTAAAACGTGTAGGCTAATGTTACGAAGATGCGTTTCACGTTGACTGACACTGGGATCGAGTGTGTAAAATGGACTAATTTATACAACTAACTTTTCATACAAATGACGTAAACACGTTGATTCGGTCACATTTTAGATGAACCTATAACGAGTTTAGTTTGGTTATTTTGAATCAGGCGAGTTTAGTTCCGCTAGTGTTGTTAATGTAAAGCTACATCAACAAAATGGCACGTACAACTTTAAAAGCAAAATAATCCTATGAAGTGTAGTATCTCTGTGTAGTGCAGGTTCATATAATCGACAGCTCAGATCCACATACCGTATTTCTATCCTAAATACATTTATATTCTTCTTCTCAAGATGGAGACAGTTTCACTTTAACTTTAAACCGCATGTAACTGGATTATTTACAAGAGCAGGACGTTTTTGGAGGAGAGACTGCAGTGATTAATCACATCACTCTTCTGGAAGAGAGCAGAAGGAGCGGCAGAATAAAATCGTACATAAACAGTGAATCTTCCATATAACATAGAATAGTGACAGTAAATAGTCACCCGTGAATTTTGGTTATGTGAGGAATTTTGTTTGTCACAGATCTTCTACAACAATCCTGGGGATTATTCCAGAAAGCGGGTTTAACACTCTAAACTTAACCCTGAACTCCGAGTTTACCGCCGTGTCATAGTCCGAGTTTTCGGTTCCACAACAGCTGAGCAGCGTCCAGTTAATGTGCACTGAACCCAGCAGAACCGCGTTCACGGTTACCTATAAAAAGGCATTCTCCAATGGAGTGGCGAAAACATTATTCACTATGGATGTCAATGAGGGAAAGAACAGAGGATCATATTTCAAATCGGTTGAGCAGGAAATATTAATGTCTACATATGTAGATTATGTAACAGTAGCAGGAGCTCTTTAAAAAGGGCATCCAATTTCGGAGGTAGCCAATCCCGTCGCCACATCGTCACAGGGAAGCATAATATGTCCTCCCTCTCGTCATCTTGTTTCGCCCTCTAGTGGACAGCCTGTAAGACAAACCAATAAAAACAAAAAAGTCCAGGCACATAACAGTATGCAGACTGTACTCTCACAGATAATTATTCTTTCTACTTACAATAATGTGTTTAAACCAAATCATTGTGTTCTTGAGACAGTTTAGTCATGTCAAAAAGAAAATAACAGAATTTTACGTTTTGCTATATTCACATGTGTTGAGGAGATTCCTGTTGAAAGTCTGGTGTGTTTCTGCAGGATGTACACTAGAATATCACGAGATCACAGAGATCTCTGTGTACACAGGAGACTCAGGTCTGCTGCCCTTTTCCTGCACTGACCTACACACCAGAAACACATGGGAAGTGATCTCCAATGAGAGTGAACAGTGCAGAAACAGAGTTAAGATGGATACTGCTCACTCTCCAGGATAAAAGAGACTACAGGTGTGATCTCAAAGGGAAAGAACACAGAGACTTCAGGCTTTATGTTTCAGTTAAAATATTGTAATGCAATGAGACTAAATATATGAATAACTAAAAAGTATTGTACAGGCTAGTAGCCAGAGATACAAACAGAAATCCCAATAGGTAACAGAGATATTTGGTCAACAACACGGTCCAGGAATCCACAAAATCCAATAACAAAAGAAAAAAACATATGTAAGCAAATCCAGAGGAAAAATTTAACCAGAACTGTAAAAACAGAACATTGTACATGGAAACAGTAAGATAATAAATGCTCAGTAAAAATTATGGAAATCAGATCCAGTACTTTTCAAAGCCTAAGAGAAAGAAGTTGAGATTTATCTTGTCATCTGCACTTGAGTCTCACTCCATCTCTGCTGCATCACACTGATACTATGACATTTAGACTATTATGTGTTATGTGTTAATCACTTTATACAGATTTACAGTACTTTGCTGGATTTGTAGATAAATATAAATATTTACTTATTACTCATTTACGGAAAATTTCAATATTAAATAGAATGTTGTCATGGGACGGCCTCAGGGGAGTCCCAGAAAGGGAGGCAGGAATGCTGAACACGGGGAGAAACAGGTTTATTTTTACTTTTGGTTTCAAACATGCACAATAACACTTAACGTACTCACTGAGCTTCAACATTGATGATGTGGAACTGCCAGCAGCAACACCAGATCAAGTGCTTGTGTGCAAGACAGTAGTGCTCGGTGAAGATGTGAGGGAGACAAACTGCTCAAGTTGCTGTGTATATGTATTTACATTTACATTTATGGCATTTGGCAGATGCTCTTATCCAGAGCGAATCAAAAAGTGCTTAGGGATACTTGGAATATCTAGTGTAGCTCAGATAGACCCGAATTCATGTACTCCAAGCTGGAAACTACCAGTCTTATAATTCACAAGCCTTTCCTATAACCATAATACATAATATATGGTTAACTTACAGCTAACTCCTATAGCTTGAATATACAACTAAGTTACATAACACCTGAGGAACGAAGATAATAAAACAGTAGCTAAAAACTGAAGGATATATTCTATGTCAAGTGCTTGCAAAAGAGGTGGGTCTCAGTTGGCATTTGAAGACAGCAAGTGACTCCGCTGTTCAGACTCACAAGTGAAGTTCATTCCACCACTTTGGTGCCAGGACAGAGAAAAGTCTGGAAGCATGTCTCCCATGTGTCCTGGACGATGGAGGGTCAAGGCGAGTCATACTCGAAGCACGGAGGGCTCTAGGTACGCTCCTGTGTTTGACCATTGCCATCAAGTATGGAAGGGCTAAACCATTCTTGGTTTTGTAGGGTTTTATATCTGATACAGGCAGCTACTGGGAGCCAGTGAAGGATGCGCAGCAAGGGCGTAACATAGCTGAACTTGGGAAGGTTGAATACAAGTCGAGCTGCTGTGTTCTGGATCAGTTGCAGATATTGCTGAGATGAACAGACTAAGAAGCATAGAGAAGATGCTTACAGTAGAGAAAGGAGATCTAGGGAAGATCTGGTTTGCCTATATGTCAAGAGATGTTGACAGATAAGCTTCCTATATTTAGTTCCCTATTTTAAACAGGCAAAGAGTTTCCTTGTATGGGACTTGGGTTGTCACCAACTAACGTATATATTGTGGAAAGTTTAGTGGGGGCTTCAGAGGATCTCATATTGGCCTGAAGCCTCTCTCAAGCCGACCCAGGTGCTTGACAAGATACTGGTCTACTATCTAATAAACATCTTATGTACAAGCAAGACGGTGTCAGCGGAGTCTTCTTCATCAGCATCATTACTGCATCACTACAAAATACACCACACAATGTTGTGCAATACCACACATGCCATTATAATGTCACATGCCCTCTCTGGGGTTACCCTGGAAGGCACTTGAACCTGGCCTTAAGGATCCCTATAATCATTTCAACCCTTGTTTTGCAGTGGGCTAGGCTGTAGCGTGACTGTGGTCCAGGCTCAGGGTCTGAGTATGGTGTCATTAGACACAGCATGGAAGGATACCCTCTGTCTCCAAGGAGGAGGCCATCATATTGTCAAGGGATTGTAATGATTTAAACTGATTAAATATTACACTGCATGTGAACAACACCTATCAAAACTGTCACATACCTACCCTGTTCAAATTTGTTCTATAGTGCAGACTCCCAAAAAATCCTTGAATCTTGTACAGGGCCTGGCCATCTGGCTTCAACATTTGTGATGATGTTGGAAGCATCACATATGATCTTGATAGGGGAGAACAGTCAGTTACAATACACAAATATTTTTGTACAATTAAAGATAAGTAATTGTCTTTCATTAAAGGTTATAATGGTCAGTACCTGTACATTAATACTATGGATGGATTTTCTGTTCACATATTCTCCTTCATGTTCTGACAGTGCTGTAATTGAGATGTGGATTCCATCAATGCAGCCAGTGACACTAGGAAAACCTGAAAGAGTAAATGGTGTGGAGCTAGTTATCTATTGCTTCCTCTTTTCTTCTATTTATTGTCATTGTTAATTAAAGACAAACCTGCAATGTAGTGGGATTCCTCTTTGATGTCCATGACAAGCTTGATGCCCAGGAAAGACCACAAAACTGTACACTAATAATGTATGACGGAACGACATACAGTCGCTTTGCCGATATTTTCCGCAGCTCCTAAAACTTCCACTGGCAAAAAAACCCCCCCAAAAAACGAAGAACGATGCATGAAATCTGCAGAGAACTAAGGGGTGATCCATGATGTGTAATATTTGAAATGTGACGCTTAATAATGTTGTTAATGTAAATAATCGATTGTGATGAAAAACGGTAACTCATCCGGAAATTACAGTATGTCTAATCTTGGTCTAATAACACGTTCCTGACAAAGAGCTCTGTGAATAATTTGGGCTTCAATATCCACTGGATTCTCGAGTAAAGGACACGGTCATGTGTTTGTAACTCTGGGTTAGGGTTCAGTAAACCTGCCAGAAAGCAGGTTAGTTTCAGAGCGTAAATTGCTATAGCATCTGACACCGAGTCTCTTTAATTCTGGAACAGTAAACTCCAGATTTTAGTGAACTCAGAGTTAACATACCCTGGGTTAGTTAACCCGCTTTCTGGAATACCCCCCCAGTTGACTTCAGTGTTGACACAGGAATAACATAAATGTACACAGTCTACCAGTGGCCGCTGCCACAGTGTATTAGATTTATTACTGAGCAACATCAAATTACAAGTTTTTGTGACTGATTGTCCAATGTGTTTTTTCCTATATGCACCTTAAAGCGATGAAAGCTTTAGTTTTAGTTGTGTGAGCTGACACATCTATGTTCTTAAATTTTCTCTCAAAGATCTCAAAGAAACCTAAATATGTGGTTTCTTTCTAAGTAGGGCAAACTTGCGCTTCTGAGTGTTTCCTATGAAAATGACTAATTAATTACACATTCTGACAGAATATTTAAGTTTTCTCTGTAAAATGAGGATCCGACGGGATGAGAGTGGTTTTCACTTTTATTATGTATTAATTATCGCCTTAAACGTCTGTATGGAGTAAAAGACCGCCCTGTTTGAACTCAAAGGCACATTAATTCATTACATGAGCGCAATTTAAAGATGAACCTACACGTCCATGAATGGCCTCAAAGACAGGCTGGATGACGTATTTGTATGATGACGTCACAATGGGGCCTTGTTGTGGGGTATATAAAGCTTGCGTCGTCCAGTACAGGTTGCCAGTTTTGAAATTGACAAGGAAACCTATCGAGGAAAACCTACAACTAACAAAGAGAAAAAAGGGATTACATCGCATAGACTGGGTAAGTTCTTTTTTTCATTTTATAAGGTATGAAACAGCTGTTAATTTATAGAAGAAAAATCGGATTTGGAGTGCATGACGCAGGCAGTAGAATTTTAACTGTAGATAAGGTTCTTCTAAATTAAGTCTCTATTTTTAAAGTGTGTCCTGCATTGGATCGCATTAGTACATCAGAGCTTTGCACTCGTTTCTTAAGTGGCGGTAGGTTATTCTTGCTTGAAATGTATACCTTAATAATTATTGCCGATTTTATGTAAAAAGCTCGGCAATGAGGGTGGATGTAAAATTCTACTAGTTATGCACGCTTTTTACCCTTCGTGCTACTACGCAGACAAGATCACAGAGGTTGCTAACTAAGCTAGTCTGTACACTGTGGAAACCTGCGTTATTTGGTTTATTTGAAATCGTGCAATACGGCATGTACGATTAAACTTAAACATTTATTCACAAAATTTAATTTTTCAGGGAAAGTCCCATTTATGTTGCCTAAATAATAGAACATTATATTTAATTAGCTAATCCAGGTCTATTTAAATAAAAAGCTATTGAAGGCTTAAAACGTGTAGCTTAGTAGCTAGCTATGTAGTTTAGTTAATATCGAAGGGACTTTTCACTTGTATAGTTTTGTGTATCTAACTTTTGTATGTGTAGTTTCATATATATATTTTAATAGATATTTGACAGCGTGTATCTCATTCAGCTCATTCAAGATCACGGCAAGTCCGGCGTGTTGAGCGTTACGGCAGCGAGTTTACTTGCGATCTAGTAAACGTACCGCAAGTAGCTAGATTAACGATGTAGTATCGGAGAAGGGTGTTAAACGTTTAAAAGTTTACTCGCCTCAATTAATGGTCTCTTAAAATAGGTTGCCAAATATAAACGCTCGGTTAAGGACAATCCTAACTAGATTTCGATCCGTAAACTACCGCTTTACCATGTAGACGACACGCCTTGTAGTACGAAAATAACTGAACTCCATCAAAAAATGAAGAGCAGGTTCAGTTCATATATAGTTATGTTACAGTTAAAAGTCTGAAAATTAAATGTAACGAGGCACAAGCAGGATGTCGAAATGCGACCAAATAAAACAATTTAATCTCGAACTACACGTCTAACACAAGCGCAAGTGACGTAACGGCATGTCACGTGATGTAAACGCGCACACGGTAACCGGGGCTTTTTTATACGCGCAAATTAATGTTCACTAACAAGCAATGCAGATTATCACAAAAATACAAACGTCAGAAGTTGGTTACGAAGTTTTAGGTCCTTTATTATAGTGTATCGGATTTGCAGTAAATCAACAGCCTTCTTTCTTCTTTGCTTGTATGCAAGTCTAAATGTTATTGTAACAAAGTGAAGATGCACGTTTATGACCTCGTCGTACACGTTACTTAATACTAGCTATGATTTGTTCTGTATCGGATACTGTCAATGGTATTTTTATTATATATATATATTACATTAAAGCTACCGGTTTGTTGATGGCAAGCATATTGTGTCTTCAAGGTACTTTATAGCCGAAACCACTGAGCACTTGCGTTTGAATGTTAGGATCAACGAAAGAAACAATATGAACATCAATAAGAAATAACATCAAAAAGATTGTGCCGTTAATGTGCGATTTAATGAGCTGTTAATACGTCTGAAGCGTGAACTATAGTATGTTACAATACAACTTGTTCTGACCGAATTATCTGTCGTGAAGAATAACACGAGCCAAAGGGAAACGGTGGTGTGGAAAACTTTACAATAGTGAAACATGTTGCTTGCTAGCAAGACATCTATCTAAAGAGACGTGGTATCTTACCATATACATTAGACGGCTTGTATCTAAAGAGACGTGGTATCTTACCATATACATTAGACAGCTTGCTTGCTGGCACGTAAGTTGTCTCAATACCGTAAAGTTGACAACACACCGTGAAAGCTAAAACTAGAGTTTGTAGGATCGGCGAAGGATGTTGGCTTGTTATTTGCGTCAATTAATCGTCGCATTAAATAGGTTATCAAAATAAATCGTCCGTTCAAGATCAAACGTAGCTACTGAACTGTAATCATATTTGTATGACAATATATTTCTATATATTCATAATTTCAAAGTTAATACTTAACAGATAAATACGAGGAGTCAACATGCAGGCAAAGAGTAGCAAAGAGGCACAAACGTCGGTAGCTGAGAAGGTCGAGGTTCATTATTGACTGACTGCTGTGTAGTAAATCACGTGTAACTGTTTCTTTTATTTTTTTATGTACGCACGCTCATACTCCACAAAGTCGACAGTGGGGTTTTTTTGGGTTTTTTTTTTTTTGCGTTGAATACCGTCTAATGTGTTTATCTTGTATACATTAAAGCGGCTGGCTTGTTGATGGCAAGCATAGTGCGTGTAGGAGCTACCGTGTAGCTTAAGTGACATTACATCGATTAGTCTGAATAGGACACAGAACATAATTTGATATAACTGCACGATCTTAAATAGGGTTCACTGATAATACTGACCACGTGTATTTCAATTATTGACTCGACAAAAGATTTTACTTTCACCAGTTTAAAAAAAGATGGTGTTTTTTAATCATTGTGTTTATTACAGCCTATTAGCTTTAATGTGTCTGATTGATAAAATTATGAATTTGTGTCATAGAGATGAGAAAAATAAAAATGAAGCAACGTGATGTGGAATCACCTGCCAATGGGGGTGAAACTGCTCCAATGACTCTGCAGGAGTCTAAGCAGCCAGCTGCTTCTTCCTCTACTTTGCAGCTCTCCAAAGACTGTAGTGTATTCCTGGTCGATGATCTTACTGTGACATGCACAGACAACATAATCCGAGGGATTACAAATGCATTTTATTCAGAAATATCTCTCGAGTCTGAAGCACTTGTGGGACCTGAAAGTTCAAAAGAGAATCTTGTCTCCCGTTGGGAAATGCATGGCATAATGCAGGGTTTGGAAAGAAGCACATGTAGCAGCTCATTATCCAGGAATAGTGTGACAAACCGAGATCTTGGAGGAAGAAAGGACATTGATTCTGATTTTGATGATATTTCACTTGACTGCTCTTCAGATCAAGTTGAGGAAATTTTCAGTAGTCAGGAATTATCCACAAAAAGAGACACTTCTCTACATGCCAATCATGTTGAAGCCGTGAGTTTGTTGTCGCTCAGTGCAATGCCATCTAGGGTATATACAAGAATAGAGGTTAATATAGATGATTGCACACATGAGGTTATTGGCAAGGCTGTGGAGTTCAACAGGAGTGAGGTACTTCTTTCAAAATGTAACTCCTTTAAAGTGTCTCCGCTTCACAAGTCAACAGGTCTGTGTTCAGCTGTTCCACATCACTGCTGTGGATCTTTTCAACTGTGCAAATACAGCTTTGAGAAAAGTGCTGATATTATAGGAACAGTTTCTTCAGACAGACATGCTGAGGCTATACATTCAGAAATGAGAGATGCAGTAAGCAGCTGTGATATTCTTGATGTCTTTGAGGACACCTCTGTAGTCAGCTTCCCCCCTTCAGAAGAAGTCATCCAGCCATTTAGATCTGATGATAACCAGGCCATGTCTGCACATTTAGCACATGGTGTTTTCTTTAAAAGGTTGGCATCTGTGCCAAAGAAACTGAGGCATTTTTTCACCTTGCTTAATACATCTGGTCAATTAGAGGTTAAAGCATCCGATATCAAACATGATCATTTTAAAACAGCAGACAGCTCAAGCACTCCATGCAGCAGTGGATATAAAATGGATGTAATTACAGCTGCTGGAGTAGCATGTCTCTCTAACAGTGAGGATGGAACTTTTTCTGAGAGGCCAATTTTAGCTTCTCACCTTGAAACACCAGACTTTGCTCTAAACCAGCCAGAAAGTCTAATATGTCATGAGGCAGACATATTTGCAGTGGGCTCTCTGAAGTCCATATCTCTATCCACGCTGAGCCACAGTCCAACCTCTTCACATTCATCTGGCCTATCAGCTTCACCCACTTTCTCTGGCCACGACATGCCAACCTCCAGTGCAGGTGTTAAAGGCCAGCAAATGGACGTCTCTGGGTTGAGTATGAAGTGTTCTCATACCTCAGTCACAGCTTTAAGCAGGGGTGCAAGTGCTCTAGTGAGAGAGACTCTGGATACTCTTAGCATTAGTAGCCAGAAAGGTCTGTCCTACTGTAGTAGCACCAGCCCTGTTAATAAAAGCTGTGCCATGGACCCAGCTCCTGTGGATATGAAAAGGAGGCATCTTGGGTTCCCTTTTATTATTAATCTGAAGAAAGCTCCTAAAATCTGTGTTCACTGGAAGGTAGGGATAAGTTTTTATAAATCATTTCTATCACACTAATCATATTATATTATGCCCTGTTTCATAAATCAGTAGAAAATTGATTATTTTATTGCCGCACATCTTGCTAATTTTGTGAATCCTGATTTGTCGGTTTGCATTGTTTATTGCTGCGTCTTTTAGAAATCAAATACAGTGAACCCTGCTTGCCTGGTACCAGATGACCACAAGCCCTGTTCCTCTGGACATCTTCAGGAATGTAAGTCCATGATTCAACACACTCTTGAGAGGATGACAGTTATGCCAGTGTTCTATTTACTGTGAGATATGCTGTACTTCTCATTATTCTTATCTTTTACAGCTTCACATCTTGAACCAAGGGTGAAGACATCTTCATCTTCCAGAAAAAAGTGTCGCAAACTTCTGTCCCAGATATGCTCAGTGATCTCAAAATCTCTGCCAAACCCATTCAAATGCATGGCTAGAAGACCATCATAAGCACTGCATAATCAATTTGAACAAATAAAGGCTCTCTGCAGCCAAATCCTGGATGTGTTTTTATTTATTCATTACCTGGGATTTACCAGGTAACTTTAAAAGGGAAACAGAGGAAATGTGGAATTATACATTTGGTGAGTCCCAGTACATGGACGAATTGGCTAGTGAGGGAGAACTGTTACACCTACATGGAACATCAACACCACTGTTTTATCTCTATGGAGACATATTTCAGGTATACTAAAGACATTTAAACAAGAAATTATTTCTACAGATTTGCTTTTTAAAAAGTAACTGCTTTCTAAACCCTGGCTAAACAACATTGCAACAGCTCAAATTTTCCCAAGTCATTGTGAAATACTTGTTTAAACTTGTCACGTCGAGGCCTTAATGACCTGCTTCGGGGAGGAACGACACGGCTGAGATGGGGCCCTGAGGCTGAGGCGGCCTTCACTCGTCTCAGGTCTTCGTTTGCGTCTGCTCTGGTGCTGCAGCAACCCGACCCCACACGGCCCTTTGTCGTGGAAGTTAATGTCTCTAACATGGGCATCGGGGCAGTGATGTCCCAGCTGGCAGGTAAGCAGGGCAGGCTTAAGCCAGTATCTTACTTCTCGAAAAAACTCACTTCCTCAGAACAGAATTCAATTCACATCTTGGCTGTGGAGGGAGTTTCTGAGCAAACTTAACCTGAATTGAGGCTCACAGTGATGTTATCACCCTCAGGCCAACGGACAAGCAGAGAGGGTAAATCAGGGCGGAGTACGCCCAGAACTCCCTCCGCCAGGAAGGAGCGGGGCTCACTCCTTTTGAGTGTGTTCTAGGTTTTCAGCCCCCTCTCTGTCTGTGGAATCCCCCTGAGTTGTACCAGCCTACCGTAGAGACGTGGTGCCATCAGAGCGAGAAGGTCTGGCAGGAAACTCAACAACGCTTCCGCACTGCCATCCGATGCTTCAAACGGAAGGCTGATCCAGTGAGGGGAGATGGTGCTCTACCAGCCCGGGGTCAAGGTTTGGGTGGCTACAAAGGACGGCCAGGTGGGACCGTCCTCCAAGCTGGAGACCAGGTATGTCGGTCCTTATGCCATGGTGCGCCAGATCAACCCAGTGACTTATAGGATGGGCATACCAGGGAGCAGCCATCCATCGTCGGCCTTCCATGTGTCTGCCTTGAAGACTGATGCAGGGACCACTCAGTGACCCAGAGGAGACTGCGCCGCCACCACCCCCTGCAGCTAGCCAATGGCCCAGCTTACACACTGACCGCCGAGTAAACCTGGTAAACCAACGCTTAGGCATCCTGGGCATCCACGCTCTCGTCAGCTGGTGGGGCCCTTAGGGGGGGCTCTGTCACGGTAGGCTGGCCCGTCACTCCTTCCTCCCCGTCACAATAATGTTGACTACATTTAGTCTCTGGTCTGTTCCATTAACTACTGTACTATGTGGAAAAAATATGGAATATTATTTTCACCTAAAACATGAGTCTGAACTCTGAATGTAACAGTAATAGATCATAGACCTAAAAGTTCATGAATAGCTATGGTTGTTTGAGCACCATGAAAAAGAACCATCAATAATAATGTGAACAACATCAGCCAAAAAGAAAACATGACTCCTTTGTACTTATTTGATTTGATTACAGAAAATGACTGGCATGTAAATATGCCATAAATGCATAAAAATGTATAAAAGCACAGAACCTTCATTACTTTCAACTTCTCTGTTGTTGCAGATACCAATTCCAGTGGACACAGATACCAGTCCAACAACTTCATCCAAGCCAAATACACCAGTGACAATCTCAATTAATTATTATAATCAGTTATAAATCATTCAGTTCAACCGCTACCACGAAAGGTAAGATGTAAAGGTAAAGATAAGTGAAAAATAAAATCCAAAAATATTAACGTTGTCACAAACGTTTGATTACCAGTTAACTTTGATTTTAGCAGAAGAGTGATAGCGCACGTCCTTACAGTTAAAGCCGTGATGAAAAACACAGCAGTGTAAAAAGTAGACAAATAGATAAGTCTGTCTAGCAATTTCTATTAACACCCACTAGATGACGCAAATGTCCACGCATGTTTTTATTATTATTATTATTATTATTTCAGCTCTAATCATTGCAACATAAAATGTCACGAGAATCACCCCCATAATGAAAAGTGATATTGTAACCCATGCAGGTGTAACCCATAACGTATGTGTTGTGAGACCAGGCGACATCATGACTGGTGTAGATCCCGAAGAGTTTGATGGTGATCACACTCTCTACCTGTCTCACATATGAGTTTGGTTTCACTGGTAAAAGAATTAATGAACTACAGTAAAGAAAATAATGGAAAATTATGTAAAAATTATTCAAGAACAGTTTGAAAATTCAGAATTCTCTAACGTCAATGAAGCCTAAATATTATTGATTTGTTTCCTCTGCCAGATGCTGAAATGTAAATGGAAGCCTGAACATTACTGATATATAAAGGTTTAATAAGTGTTGCCTCCTTCTCTTAGTAATAAGAATGTTTGTTTATATAGACTTCAGTGATCTTATCTAGAGATATAGATCATCTTGACCAGGAAACATGCTATGGATGAAATTCTGAACCTGATGGATCACAAACATTTAGGAAGAGTGTATAAAGTCACAGTTAAAAAAGACTAGGACAGACCTAGGAAAATGTACTATGAAATTTTACAGTAAAATTACAGTTGAACCATAATAGTTCATAGTTCTACTGTCACCTTTGTAGTTCAACCCTGAATACAACTGAACTCTCAAGATACTATGAAGTTCATGGTCACCTCTTTCAGATACTGACTGTGATGGTTACAGTTCAACTGTGAACATGATGTAGTTGAACTGTGAAATCCAGTTGTAGTCCTCTTACATATTAAGAATACAGTTTGACTATGAACAGTTCATAGTCTCCTCTTCTGGTGTTGAATGCTTACTGGGAATTTTGCAGTGTAACTATCAACATAAGGTTAATGTCAAGACAAACAAATTCACACAAAAGTAATGTTTATATATTTTTTATAGAATGTGTGTGAGTGAGAAGTGTGTGCATGTGCTTAATTTACATATAAAAAAAATCCAGAAAATACAAAATTATTTACAAATATTTAATGTTTATATTTTAATAACAAACAATACAGCAATTTATACAATCCTTTTACAGTCCTGACTTTCCCACTCTTCATCTTGTGCTACCATAGTGACTTAGTTAGTCTATAGTGTGTGTGTGTGTATGTGTGTATAGACAAACACACAAACACACATATTATTGTTGGGACATCTGTTTGTATCATCTTGTGTATATTGTGTATATATGCTGTGTATATTCTGCATGCCTGTCACTGTCCTGTGTGATTGTGTCACTGTTTGTCACGTTTATTTCTGCACTCATCTCCCATCGCTGTGTATTTGCACTTATGCAGTCCTGTGTGATTCTGGACTGTACAATTACAGTGCATCCGGAAAGTATTCACAGCGCTTCACTTTTTCCACATTTTGTTACGTTACAGCCTTATTCCA
>JAOXYF010021106.1:4260-16449 GCA_028565775.1 Sternarchorhynchus goeldii
ATAATTTATCATGTGTACAATGTTTTGAACACTGCCAGGTGTGTAGCTCTTTAGATGTGAAGAGATTTCTTAATCAGGATTATGGTTAGAGTTAAAGTTAGGGCTAAGATTAGAGTTAGGGCTAAGGTTAGAGTTAGGGCTAAGGTTAGAGTTAGGGCTAAGGTTAGAGTTAGGGTTAGGGTTAGGGTTAGGTTTTAGAGTCAGGGTTTGAATCAGGAATTAATCCCTTTTGTGCACTGGCCTACTGGATTCCATTCAGAGGAGATCACTTTTGTGTGTATGTGTTTGTGTGTGTGTGTGTGTGTGTGTGTGTGAATGATGTCCTAACTGTTTTATAATGATTAATGTTGCTAAGGAAAAAATCATATTGTTTTGTGGAATGGAAGTTACAAACACAACACTAAGAAGTACACAAACACAGATGAAGAATATAGCAGTAAACACCAAGGTGCACAGTTGGGTTAGGGTTATATAATCTGTATATAACTCTACACAGTATATAATCTGTAGTGTTCTGCTTCACACTGCTCTCAGTAGATACTGTCTCCTGGTTTACACTTCATATCAGCACAGATCATGACCTCACAGCACTGAAGTTCTGATGGGGTTTATTTACTAAACTGCATCCCAACCTTTGATTGTACTCCTATCAGCCGTTACACACACTAATAAAAGAGTTTAAATGGCAGCTGACCTGACTGTTTCAGTTTATGTTAGTCTGGACTTCCTGAGTAACAGCAGCATTGTCTTACTACAGCACACACACCTGAATGTCCTCTACAGCACACACACACCTGAATGTCCTCTACAGCACACACACACCTGAATGTCCTCTTCCACACACACACACCTGAATGTCCTCTACAGCACACACACACCTGAATGTCCTCGTCCACACACACACACCTGAATGTCCTCTTCCACACACACACACCTGAACAGCCTCAATAGCACCCAAAGACACACACAAACACACCAAATATTTCACACACACACACACACAATTGTATTGCCTTTTTGTAAACACCTTTATGTACTTACTGAACTATTTCTTTTTAATTTTGTCTCTCCTTATTATTATTTCTTTACTCTTCTTATTGTTATTTATTTTTATATCTCTCATTGTTATTTATTATTTCTTTTGTCTCTCCTTATTATTATTTATTATTTCTTTTGTCTCTCCTTATTATTATTTATTATTTATTTTCTCTCCTTATTATTATTTATTATTTCTTTTGTCTCTCCTTATTATTATTTATTATTTCTTTTCTCTCCTTATTATTATTTATTATTTCTTTTGTCTCTCCTTATTATTATTTATTTTCCTTCCTTTTTACTTCTTTTCCTCATTTTGGCTTCAATTATTCTTTCATGCTAACGCATGGCAGTGCTATAAATGAACATTGAGAGAGAGAGAGAGAGAGAGAGAGAGAGAGAGAGAGAGAGAGAGAGAACATGCTTGTGTTCAAGGGTGTTCAGGCTCCGTGGAACACACTTGTAGTCGAACACACCTGTAGTCGAACACAACTGTAGTCAAACACACTTGTAGTCGAACACACTTGTAGTCGAACACACTTGTAATCAAACACACTTGTAGTCGAACACACTTGTAGTCGAACACACTTGTAATCAAACACACTTGTAGTCGAACACACCTGTAGTCGAACACACCTGTAGTCGAACTTGCATATCTGCGCCTCTGATCAGGCAGATGCTACGCTCTTCTTCTTCCTGTGGTCCACCTGAACTAAACCAGCCAGGAGACAACAGTTGGTGTGCTGTACACGCAGTGCTCCTCCGCACAGCTCCATCACCTGTCTGCATAATAAAGCTATACTGGGCGTGTCAGAAAACAATCCGCAGTCTGTGTTGAGCTGTTCCTGACTGTCCTCTGCAACCCCACACAAGCTGCTCACAGCACAGAAACGCCATAAAGAAAGCAGACATGAAACACAAACACCCATAACTTCACAGATGGTGTTAATGAAAGTTATGATTTAAGCCCGAGAGCTTTGCTTTGTCTGTCTGACTTTTACAGATATGCATCCATGAACACACATCTGGCTAAGGCCAATATCTACACATGCTTAGCGCCTTTATGTCTGTGTGCTTCTTTCTTGCATGGAAATACATTTGCTCACATTACACATGATTGGTAAACACTGTAGAACCTTAATTCAAATTGTGGTGAATTAAATAACCAACCTGATGGTTTGATGAAGTGGTTTATTCGTTATACTTTGTGCACAAACATGTTATTCATTTTAAATGGTTGCTCTAGAGATGCAGTTGCAATTTTGTTGTCTACAGATAACAATAATCCAACCTTGAACCTTGAACCTGTGTGGGAGATGTAATTCCACTGCAGTCCAGGAATCCAGTCTCCTGATAGATGGAGATGGAGGGGAAGATGGAGGTTGAGATGTAGTAAGCAAAAAAACTGTGGGTGAGGGTCCCAGAAGACAACAAGGACACTAGCCCTCTCCACCCTCTCTCCCCTCCTCCTTCATAGACCCCACCCCCTCCACCCCTCTCCATCCCATTCACTCCAGTCCACTTTCCATCCTGAACTAATCCACACCAGCAGGAAAGCCTGGCCACACACCAGACACTCATCCAGCTCCACCTGCCCAAAACCCTCCCACATGGCCAGGCTAATTATTAAAACATAAATCTCAGAGCATTCCCTGAAATCTTTAACTCCTGTTACATTGAGCCTGTTAAAAGGGCAGGTTTTAGTGGTTACCATCCATTGGCCAGTCACCACAGCATTTAGGAAATGTGTGGAAGATGTTGTGTTAACATGTATCACAATGAAACTCATGATTCCCTACAGTCACAGTAAAGTTCCTGACTCCCTACAGTCACAGTGAAACTCCTTCTTTTTCTACAGTTGTGGAGGGCAGCCACTGTCCCTCCAACATCTAGACAATTGGAATCTTTTGTAGCCTGATTACACTTCTGCATCTAATACTATGGCTAAAATTAAGCTGGTGTCTGGAATATGGAATTTGCTAGCCTCAGTTGCTAGCCTTATTAGAAGCATTGGAAAGAGTCAGTGAGACAAGGAGTTGGACAGATGGTGTCACAACTTAGAACTGGATGGATGATGTCACAACAACATAGACCTGGACAGA
The DNA here is from genome assembly GCA_028565775.1 of Sternarchorhynchus goeldii. NCBI lineage: Eukaryota > Metazoa > Chordata > Actinopteri > Gymnotiformes > Apteronotidae > Sternarchorhynchus > Sternarchorhynchus goeldii. The sequence continues at coordinate 7,398 of JAOXYF010021106.1, forward strand.
TGATGTCACAACAACATAGAACTGGATAGATGGTGTCACAACAGCCTGCGGCTGAATATCATCAGGGCACATTAACTGAGTGTGGAATTTATGAGGAACAAAAGCCATTCAGACCACTCAAAAACTGCTCAAACCACTCAAACCACTCAAAAACCACTCACCAGACAACAGGATTCAACAGCTGCAGTCCACAGGCATTTATCGTACTTAGAGTATCTTTTTTGCCTGGAAAGGCCTGTGCTACTCTCCGTTAGGAGTAGAAGATACATCCTGACTCTCTAGCTCCACAGCTGTCAGTGCATTAATCAAATTCTTTGGTAGTTCGGAGTGCTCAGCTCTGAGAAACAGCACTGGTCACAAAGTCATTGGAAAGGCACAACTGTGCCTTCGCCCCTTTGACGTAATGGAGTGGGTAGGGCATGCATAGGCAGGAGGTGGTTATTCTCTCCAGCACCAACGCTGACACACTCTCTGTGTGAAATGAGATGCAAACCAGGAGAGAAGATCCATATAAAGCATCTTAAAAGCACACACACAGCCCAAAAATCTCTGGCCCAGTGTTTCTATCCATGTCTACCAGAAACAAACAGAGTGTGATGTTCCAGGACCACCCCAAGGTGCTCGCTGAAGATCTAGCTGTGGCAGCACGTACGGCAGCAGGAATGCGCTCTCCACCACGTCTAAAAAACACTCTAAGGCATTTCATCATCTCAATAATGTTAGCTTGCCTACATCAGCCCTCCACTGAAACAGCTCACAATAGTCTCATCTCATCACACCCATGCCCACTGTCATACCAGCGGCCAACTGTGGTGTTATTAGTATTTAACATTAGAATTTATATTTAAAGATTAACATTTATATTTAAGACTAATATTAGTATTTAAAATGAACATTTATCTTTAACATTGGTATTAGTATTTAGCAGTAGCATTAGCATTCCTTTGATGTGTGTCTTGTCTGTGTGTGCTAATGGCTGCTTTTGTGTCTTTTGTGAGCAGCTTATTCTCATGGTGCTCGACGTCTGTGTGTCTTTCAATGTTGCTAATGAATTAATAAACAGAGCAAGTAATTCAAAATAAAATACATTAAAGGTCTGTTCTAATGAATTAATAAACAGCACAAGTAATTCAAAATAAAAGACCATGAGCATCTGTCCTTGGGTTATTCAGAGCAGTTTCATTGTTTTGCTTTGTACTTTACATCAGTACTGTTGAAATAAGTTCTGTGCTTACTGGGACATTCACATATATAAGGTCTCTTTCTCACTCTTTCTCTCTCTGTCACACTCACTCATACACACACACACACACACACACAAGCACGTTATCCATGTCTGCTGCTGAAGTCTGTGCGTCTGGTTTCAATCGTCCCCCTGGTCCTGGCTGCTCGTCGGCGTCCACAGAGCTTCGTCTCCTCTTCCTACATCAACAGTGTGGTTCTGCTCAGTGAGGCCCGTGTGGACTTTAACCCTCGTTAGGAGAAACCCAATCCCTCATCACCGCAGGCCTGGGCTTTAGAGTCCCTCTGTAGGGTATACTTAAGGCCCTCAGGCTGCTCCCTACAATAACACTCAGCCCATTTAAAATGCCAAGATAACCATCACACTGACCATATCTTCACACTAGGGAGAACTCTATATGGTCTGTGTGTGTGTGTTTGTAGAGAAAGGTAAATATGCTTGTCTTTTAGCTGACCAGTTTGTGGAAGTGTTTCCTGATGGGTTATCTTTCATCACTTGCTGCTTGTAGGCCGTTCTCTACCATTTTCCTCACTAAGAATCTTTCTCTCATTAGTAATGTAAGTGAGAGAGAGATGATAGACCTTCAGATAAACATTTACCAGCCTGCAGTCTTTTTGCTCTCAAGTTCAGACTTTTAATAAATACACCCCTGAAATGAACCCATATTTCCTGTGTTACAACTTAAAAATATGTGTGTGTGTGTGTGTGTGTGTGTGTGTGTGTGTGTGTGGTGGTAGTAGCCGCAGCTTTTTTGCATTCTGATTTGGCTCTTTTCTTGAAAGCTTGTAATCTTGAAAAGTGCAGAGCAGCCTTTGTTTTGCGCCCAAGATGCTGTGGGACGTCTCCTCTAATGGCTGTCCTCTGACCCTCTCAGACGATCCAGTGTTTAAGAGGGTCTCTTACGCACCACTGAAGCTCTCCAATACCACTGTCTGGTCACATCAGTAACGGCACTGACACACCAGCCTGCAGGCTTACAAACTTCAACATTCAATTAGAGAACAGTGAAACAAGACTGAACACAAGACTGTGGAGAAAACGAGCTAGGGCAAAAAAGAGGAGATAGGGAAAGAGAGAGGGAGGGAGAAAGAGGAGAATGAGAGAGAGGGAAAGAGAGAGAGGGAGGGAGAAAGGGAGAGAGAGGGAGAGAGAGAAGAAGAGAGAAAGAGGAGAGTGATAGAAAGGGAGGGAGAGAGAGGGAGGGAGAAAGAGAGGAGAGTAAGAGAGAGGGAGAGAGAGAGGGAGTGAGAAAGAGAGGAGAGTGATAGAGAGGGACAGAGAGAGAAGAGAGAGAGAAAGAGAGAGATAGAGGTGACATGAGATCTATGTCACATCAGAGACACTCACAGAAGGCAGAGTGATGTCTCACAGAAGGTGGAGTAATATCTCACAGAAGGTGGAGTAATATCTCATAGAAGGTGGAATGATGTCTCATAGAAAGTGGAGTGATCTCTCACAGAAGGTGGAGTGATCTCTCAGAGAAGGTGGAGTAATATCTCATAGAAGGTGGAGTGATGTCTGGTTAATTATGCAGATCTGCCCTTGGTTTTGAAGAGAGAGCATGTGCAGGCCAAATGTGTGAGATTCTGTTTTTTTCACAGAGAGCGACAGAAGGTGTCAAATTAATGCTGCTACACTTTCAGTCCAAAACCTCTGTAAGGTTACTGGTGTGTGTTGTTGTGTGCTGGTGTGTGTTGGGGTGTGTTATGTGTGCTAGTGTGCTGGTGTGTGTGTGTGTGTTGGTGTGTGTTCTGCTCTACACAAGCACCTCACTGACATGCACCTTCCCCGTCTTCAGATGTTCTTCAGATGTCCTACAGGGAACATCTTAGCTTTCTCTGTTTTCTTTGATCCTTTGCTGTTATCTAATTTTCTCTTCCTCTCATTTCATCACTCCATCTCTCCATTCCTCCATCTACATCCCTCCATTTCTCTCTATCTGATTTCTGTCTCCTTTCTTGTTTTGTTCCTTTGCTCAGTATTCATTCTCTGCTATTCTCTTTCTCATTCTTCTCTCTCTCTCTCTCTCTCTCTCTCTCTCTCTCTCTCTCTCCCTCTCTCTGTCTCTCTCTCTCTCTGTCTACTCTGATAGGAGAGAGTGGAACAGACATCTTTTTTGGGCAGCACCAGAGCAAACAAGCTCAGAATGTTTGACCTTTTTCCGTGAACATCCTGAAAATGATCTGTAGGAGTGAGAGGCAGTGAATGTCAGAGGAATAGGAAGAAACACAGAGAAAGCAGTAGATCAGGGAGGAGCGAGAGAGAGAGAGAGAGAGAGAAGGAGAGAGGGAGGGAGAGACGAAAGGAGAGAGGGAGGGAGAGAGAGAGATACACAGAGAGTGAGAGAGCAGTAGACAGGGTGGAGTAAAGACAGATACAGCGAGAGAGAGAGAGATACAGAGTGAGAGAATAGAAGAAAAAGACAAAGTCAAGGGTAGATCTGAAAAGAGAACACATGAAAAAAAGGGAGAGAGAGAAAGAGAGAGAGATAGATACAGAGAGAGAATAAGAGAGAGAGAGGGAGACACAGAGAGAGAGCAGGGTTTATTTAAACCTTGTTCCTGTGCTGTATCAAGGATATCTGTATTGATTGAGTAAGGTGTCAATCATTTTGCTCAATAGACTATTTATGTATGAAACGTCACCTTTGAAAAGGCAGCAAAACTGAGATGAGGGGAGCAAACAGATAACCCTGCTGCTCACAGTGAAACTTTCAAAGTTCTCTGAGTCCAAATCAATTCTGCTCCACCGGCAGCTTTAATGGATCGGTGCCACACAGTACTGCTCTGTCCCCAATCAACCAATCAATCAATCAATCAGAACCATCAATAATGCCAGACCCTCTCTGGTCCATGTTACGCATGTGTGTGTTTGTTTGTGTGTGTTTCACTGCATGAGTGTGTTTCTGTGTGAGCGTGAGTGTGCGTCTGAATAAATTATGGTCTGACATTGGTTGTTTTCAATGTCAGCAGAGGCTTGGTGTGTGTCTGTGTGTGACACAGTGTCTCTGTGTTCCATCAGGATGTGTGTTTATTTGTGTTTGTGAGTGCTTGTGTGTGTTTCTGTGTGTGTTTGTATTTGAATTTTTTCAGTCTCTCAGGGTGTGTGTCTCCTGGTGTCAAAAGAACTGATGATTCATGTCACGTGTTAAAAGAAGGTTGTAGGAGTTTGAGTGAGGGATTAGCATGAGTTAAAGTTATGTTAACTGTCGCTTGAAGAAAAGTGGAATCTGCCTGAGTCAATCCCTGCTGCAGGTTTACGCCTGTACCAACCCATCGTCCTGAAGAGTTACGCCTGTACGAACCCTTCGTCCTGAAAGGTTACACCTGCACCAGACTATTGTCCTGAAGAGTTACGCCTATACCAGCCATACGCCCTGAAGGGTTACACCTGTACCAACCCATTGCCCTGAAGGGTTACGCCTGCACCAACCCACAGTTCTGAAGGGTAACACCTGCACCAGGTCACCAGTAACAGAAACAAATGAGAGGAAGAAGACTAGCTGTACAGTATAAAAGGACATACAGCTGTCTTCAATGTACACAACAAGACATGATTATGAAATTGCCTCTTTTGTTGCATTTAAGTGCAAGATGATTTCTAACCCTAGAACCCAGTAGAAAGGGGAAGAGTTAAGAACCTGTTAAATACAGTACCTGGGTGATCACATGAGGAGTGGGCAGGCCAGAGTTTTTTTGTTTTTACGTGGTATCATTTTACATTTTTTTAACTTTCAGTTGATCTTTATTAGAACACATTACTGTTAAAAACAAAACAGTGTAATATAATGCCTGTGTTTCTTAAATATTTTTAGCATTATGATTATTTTTATCGTCTCTATAAAAAAACATAGGAGTACAAGGTATATTTTAATATCTTTTACAGTTTGGAGGGTGTATTCCCCGGCAGTAACCGAACACTAACAGAGTTCAGTTACTCTGCAGTTCTGGGCCAATGGCAGCAGTCATTCACAAGAGCTTTTTGTGTGCAAGAAGTTTGTTTTGTCAACACGGGTTGTGGTGTGAGTGAGACTTTCCTGGGGGGTCTGTGGCTCGGTTTCATACACACTCCTCTCACAGCAGTCATACATGCAGCATGGCTGTAATCCCTGAACTGAATTTATCTGAAATGATCTGAACTGAACAGAGCTCAACTGAACTGAACTGAACTGAGCTGAACTGAACAGAGCTCAACTGAACTGAACTGAACTGAACTGAGCTGAACTGAACTGAAATGAGCTGAGCTGAGCTGAGCTGAACTGAACTGAACTAAACTGAACAGAGCTGAACTGAACTGAACAGAGCTGAACTGAACTGAACTGAACTGAGCTGAGCTGAACTGAACTGAACTGAAATGAGCTGAGCTGAGCTGAGCTGAGCTGAACTGAACTGAACTGAGCTGAACTGAGCTGAACTGAGCTGAGCTGAGCTGAACTGAACTGAACTGAGCCAAGCTGAGCTAAGCAGAGCTGATGTTTTGCACAACATTTGAAGACTTGTATTCTGACTATCCAGCTCAGGCTGTCCATCTTCCATCGAGTTTTTTCTGTTTTTTTAATCCTTGCTTTTCTACACCATCAAAGTTCCTTTTGTTCCAGATCTCTGTGCAAACAGAAGTAGCAGACTGGAGCTGCACAGTCCCTGTGGTTGGTACAGGACTTCCGGAGTTAAACACACGTTCCCTCAAGCCCAAACTTCACCAAAGGTCCTTTGTAGGTGTTACTGAACTCTTTTTCTTTGTTTCCAACTCATTGTCTAGATGTGTGTCTGTTTACTTATGCACCTACAGTACACACACACACATACACACACACACACAAGAGAGAGAGAGAGAGAGAGAGAGAGAGAGAGAGAGAGAGTTAACATTACACACACACGAGAATTAACATTACATACACACACACAAAATAATTAACATTACACACGCACACATGAGAGTTAACATTACACACACACACACACACACACACACACACACAAACACGAGAGTTAACATTAGAGCTCATTGATTCTTGGAGAATGGAATACCTGAGTGCACAGATTTACAGCCCTTCTGTTTGGTCCAATTATGTATGGCTCAGGTTGTCTATAATGCATGACCACATGGACGTGGTAATGAAAGAGAGGACATGTTTGCCTGCAAACAGAAGCTGTTAGTTTGAAATGCAGTAATGTGCTTTAGCCTAAAAGATGAACATTTACATTGTTTTGTTTTGTTTCCGTTTTTTTGCTTAATCTAACTTAAAAACCAAGCAAGTTGTAAAACCAGTAAAACCTGAATCTTTCTAAAACTTTCTGAATTTGTAGCCTTCACTGTAAAAAGAAAACTGAATCACTCTAATAAAATTAAATCAGTTGTGTCATTGTTACAGTGCATCAGTAAATCTTCTTTAAAAATGTGCGGTGTGTGAAGATAGTGTGGTGTATGATGCTCTGTTAGAATGGGTGTAGGTGGGTGTAGTGTTGGTAAGGCGTGGGTGTAGGTGGGTTTAGCAGAGATGAAAAGGTTGCTACTGTCAGCATGAAGTCCAATCATCTGCTTCAAACCAGAAGCTGAATCGAATGGTTATAGCTCAAAACATTCAAAATGGCTCAAAACATAGCTCAAATATTTAAAAACATAGCTCAAATATATATATAAAAAAACATAGCTAAAACATTCTAAGATATTTCAATCAGTGGTGATGGAGGAAAAAAAGACAATATAGCAGGGTGAGATGGACGAGTGTCATCAGTCTGACACACAGCCATGCACTTTGTCAACAGCCATTTTGATTTTTATTCCATCTCCCATGGGTCTACCTTAAAACACTTAAAGAGGAACCGACTCAGTCTATCGGATGATACAGCGGGAAATAAAGAAAGAGATTCAAAATGAGGAAAACGTAAGCATGCACTCAGGCTGGGATGATGTTTCATCTGTGCCAGCGAGGCTGAAGTGAGAGAGCGATGGAGGGATGAGGAGTGGAGGGGTGTAGTGAGGCGTCTGTGCTAGCGCTGTGAACGTCCGCCATCACTTTGGTGGTTTTAACTTTAAAGATGCCAAAATAGGTGCAATTTTGGTGAAAAAGCCTCATCTAAATCCACAAGCAAAACAAACTAGGGAGATGTGAGGGCGCTATCATCCTAAAACAGTTCAGGTATGCATACTGACATGACAGAACTCGAGAGTTCGGCGCTTCGAAAAACTACAGCAAACGACTCTAAAATAATGTACAGGAATAGCACACAGGGAAGCCACACATTCAATAAAACACATAAAAGGAGCAGCAAGAGGGCTGTGGCAGATAATATAATGAGCATGTATCCTTCTACGCGTTCTTAAAAATGGAAAATGCAGAAACCGAACACCTGGCGTTAACTTTTGTGTGTGTGTGTGTGTGTGTGTGTGTGTGTGTGTGTGTGTGTGTGTGTGTGTGACTCACTCTCTGGTTAATCAGAGTTTTATCTCTTTCTCCCACTTCCAGCTGCTCCACTCTGTTCCACAAGCCACAGATTACAAAACTGTAAAAATGTAAAACATACTCGCATTAACAAATGTCACAAGGTGCTTAAAAAAAAGAGCATTTCGCCAAAGCAAGAGGAGAAAAAAATTCTTTTGTCTGCTGACATTTCCTTCTCGGCAAGCAAATTGAAAAGGAGAAATTTTAATTTTGTCTGATTTCAATAGACATGCATCAGACCTGTAATGAATATACACAGGTTGGTTCACCACAGGCTGAGGTCTGATTGAACAGGTCAGATTCTGTTTGAAATGGTAGCAATTATTCTTCCAAGCCCCCAACTCAATTCCTCCCTCCTCCTCTCTCCAACAGCCTCCAGTCTCCCTTCCCTCTCTCTTTTTCTCCACCTCTCTCTCTTTCTCAATCTGTCTCTCATTTTCTTATTCTTTCTCTCTTGAATTGCAACTTTCATGATACTCTTTTGGAGTCTTTTTTCTCCTTCAGTTTGATTGGGAATCCTCTGTATTAATTACACAGAAATAACATGTCAGATTCCAAAAAAGGGAGAGTTAAACACACACACACACACACACATGCACACATGCATGCTCACACACAGAGAAAATGAGAGGGAGAGAGAAAGAGTGTGTGTATGTGTGTGTGTGTGTGTGTCTGTGTATGTGTGCATGTATGTATGTGTGTACTCCTGTGTGTAAATGTGGGTAAGTACTGCAGTTTGTGAGTGTGTGAGTACTGCCATGTGTGAATACTGTAGTGTGTGAGAGTGTGAGTACTGCCTTGTTTGAGTACTGCAGTGTGTGAGTGTGTGAGTACTGCCGTGTATGAATATTGCAGTGTGTGAGTGTCTGTGAGAACTGCAGTGTGTGAATACTGCAGTGTGTGAGTGTGTGAGTACTGACATGTGTGAATATTGCAGTGTGTGAGTGTCTGTGAGTACTGCAGTGTGTGAATACTGCAGTGTGTGAGTGTGTGAGTACTGCCATGTGTGAATATTGCAGTGTGTGAGTGTCTGTGAGTACTGCAGTGTGTGAGTATCTGTGAGAACTGCAGTGTGTGAATACTGCAGTGTGTGAGCGTGTGAATACTGCAGTGTGTGAGTGTCTGTGAGCACTGCAGTTTGACAGTGTTTACTGGAACAAGGAACATTTATCACCCTCCAGCCGCTCTGTCCAGGACAGAGCCAGCCAGGCTCACCCTACCCTAAACCCAGCAGGACTGGCCAGGCCCTGGGGAGATCCATCTCTCTCTCTCTCTCTCTCATATATATATATATATATATATATATATATATATATATTCTCCCTCTGTCTCTATCTGTATGCCCCTCTCTGTCTCTATCTCTGTCC
>JAOXYF010021109.1:0-16401 GCA_028565775.1 Sternarchorhynchus goeldii
TGTCCTGGAAGGCTGGTGTCTGTCTCCCCAGATCAGCGATTGTGCGTGTGGCGCATTTGTACTGAAGGACTTCACCAGTTTCTTGGTTTAGGCTCAGTTGGAGTTTCTCTATGAACTTTTACTTAGAAGTGTTGCATTCACACACACACACTCATGCACACACACACTCATGCACACACACAGCTAGGTCTGGGTCTGTAGATGCAAACACACACGTGGACAGACACACACATTTCCATTTACCACATTTACTGCATCAACGTCAGTCATCTAAAACAGATGACACCACGCACAATGTCCAATGTTTAGTGTATCAGCCATACACACACACACCCCACCCACACACCCCTACACACCTCCCACCCCATAGCAGTGTTTGGGTCTCTGTGTATACAGGAACCCACAGGCTTTGTCCTGGAAGTGTGGAGGCATATGAAAGTCATATCTGTTCTGGAGCTTTTACAATGAAGATCTTACATAAGTAGCATATTTTCATGCTGTCTATTTCTGCCCTCCTCTTTCTCTCTCCCTTTATCTCACCCTCTCTCTATCTAACCCTCTCTCCCTCTTCTGAACTGCACAGTGCAAAAAATAACCCAAACCAAACCAAAGATTGTGGCTCATGGTGATGATTCAGGTCACCTTTTTATCTAAGACTCAGCTGGTAGAGTCAGAGAACAGAGTCAGAGAGTAGAGTCAGAGTGTAGGAGTGTTGTGTACGTGTGTACGCATTTGTGTTTGTGTGTATGTGTACATGTATGTGTTTGTGTGTGTATAGTGTGTACATGGGTCTGCTCCTTATAGGACCTGGGCCTCACATGCACACAGTACAGCCTTCCAGGCAGGTGTGTGTGTGTGTGTGGTGTGTACAATACAGTCTTCCACGCAGGTGTGTGTGTGTGTGTGTGTGTGTGTGTGTACAATACAGTCTTCCACGCAGGTGTGTGTGTGTGTGTGTGTGTGTGTACAATACAGTCTTCCACGCAGGTGTGTGTGTGTGTGTGGTGTGTACAATACAGTCTTCCACGCAGGTGTGTACAATACCGTTTTCCACGCAGGTGTGTACAATACCGTTTTCCACGCAGGTGTGTGTGTGTGTGTGTGTGTGTGTGTACAATGGAGTCTTCCAGGCAGATGTGTGTGTGTGTGTGTGTGTGTGTGTGTAGTGTAGAGTACAGTACAGTCTTCCAAACAGATGCCTTGCCAAGACAGAGGATGGCGCTCACTCCCATCACAGAGCACGAGTCTCAGCCGCCCCTTCCACCCTGTTGCCATGGCTTTGCAACAAAAACCCCTTAGTCTGGACTGGGTGTCTTAGAGTCCTGCAGGAAGTGCAAACAGGACAAATAAACTGAACACAAACGCAGATCCACTGTGTTACGACGGTTTCTGCCGTAACAAGGGCTGGTCTGCAGGTAGAAAGCAGAGTGAGTCCATGTCAAACAATTCCAATGGATCAGACCAGAGGAGACAAGGAGAGGAGAGGAGAAACAGTCAAACTCTCTGCCAGATTCCTTTGAGCCCCAGCTAGCAACACTGCGAGAGATGAGCAGAACTTGCTTTTAACAACTGCCTGAGCCTCTCAAGTTCCATCTGCTTCTACCCTCTCCATACACCCACACACACACACACGCGCGCGCACGCAGGTACACGCACACTGTATCCAATGAGAACTGAAAGGTCTGCAAAGTGGTGAAAGATGTTAGAGAGAATGAAAGCAGCAAAAACTCATGTTTAAGTCCCACTTCTGTCAAGAACCTGCACACAAAAAAAGGTCATGTGACATTACAGTCATGTGACATTACAGTCATGTGACCGATCTCTCACTCATGTAGGATCAAACTGCCCAACTACATCATCAGATGATAGACCCAGAACTAGTCCCTGGTCCTCTCGCTAAAGTAAAGCAGTCTTTTCTAATCTTTTCTAAGGAGCCTGTATCCTGAACCAGATGCTGGGCGAATGCACAGGATATACCCACAGCTACTCATGGGGTCCAAGCACCCAAAAATGCCCATAGTCTACAGCTCTAATAAGAAGCTTTTGGTATTGTTGAGCGTTATCCATTTGGTGAACCTTCTCCCGTTTTCTTAGACTTACTATGAGGAGGGTTAGGGTTAGGGTTCTTTACAGCACTGTTTCAGCACAGTGGCCTTATTCATCTCATTTCATGGTTCTCTAGATCACTCCCGTCTATGTAAAGTACATCCTCAAAACAAACCTTTGAATGCAGCTTTGAAACACTTGTTTCAAAGCTTGTTTAGAAGGTTCCCAGGTGATGTCAGGAGTTAGAACCTGCAGGCAGTGTGGAACCTGAGTGCTTGACATTCCAGTTACTATCCTCACAGAGGGAAAACGCACGCACACACACACACACACACACACACACACACACACGTATGGGAGCACTCAGTCTGGCTGACTGGTCAGCTTATAAAATGTAACAGGTGTATTTGAGGCTGGTTTGTTATTAACGCTCTGAGGTTTCTGTTAGAGGAGTACAAGACATGCTGGGACATGAAGGGATAACTGTCTCTCTCACACACACACACACACACACAATGTACATAATCATATTCTGCACATAGACACCACACTTATTCGCATACCTGCACACACATACATACACAGTAGAAGCATAAATGAACCTTTCAACATACAACCTACATGCAAAAGAGCTTCCTGGATACAACAAATAAAGGAGATACATGTTCCAGATAAAGGCGGTATATGTATCTTATATATTTTACAGTACATGTTCCAGATAAAGGAGATGTTATGAAATGACAAATCAACCTTTATGTCCAACACCACGCGGAACAGGACCGTAGCCCTTTGGTCACAGTGTGGCCTCTGAAGCATTATGGGTAAAGCAAAACAAACAGCACCATAACCTCCTCCCCCCTCAAAAATATAAAATAAATAAATAAATAAATAAATAAATCAGAGAAGCGATTGCCCAACCCCTGGCGTGCTCATTTTCTAAATGAAGGAGATGAACTGATCCTCCCCTCTGAACCTCCCACCAGAGATGATCTTTCATGGGAAACTCCTCAGGTTTCCCATGAAGTGCCCAGGCACAGCTAAGAACTGGCACTTGGTACATTTATTACATGTTTATACCGATGGAAAAAAAACAACAAGAATGGTGTCATTTCTTAGCATGAGCTTTAGCATATTCGGTCCTTTTGTAGCATTGCTGAACAGGCCAGTTTTGCAGTACTTATCAAAGCATGATAATGTGCATCCAGTAAGAGTACACAAGAGTACTAATACACTGTAATACACCGTAATACACTAATACACCACAATATACCGTAATACACCACAATATACCGTAATACACTAATATACTGTAATACACTAGCATTTAGCATCTTTTTTGCTGAGCTGAGGTACCACAATCCCAGCTCTCTGGTATTATATAGTGATGGTAATATTTCTGATACCACAAATCAATAAAGAACACCAATACTACACTAAATTCATATAGTTTACCTAAACTACAAAAAAAAAAACTGGTTTACTGTGTACATGTTTTGACTGCAGAGTGACTATGAAGCTTTGAAGGAGCAATAACTCAATTTCCCAGTGATTCTTCCTCACATTATAAAACAACCACTATACTGACACCTAGTGACCTGGAGGTGTTTTTTTTTTTTTTTTTTTTTTTAAAGTTCTAAATCTATTTTAAACGTGTGGCTGCTCCATATGGGTTCATCTGAGGACTACAATGCAATTTTAACCTTCATCTCATGATACATGATCACAGTCATAAACAGTTTGTTGTTTCTAGTGGTATAATGGAATTTTTACGCCACTTTAAACTGAAGCTTAAGATAATTTCCTTAATATTCATTTGAATAAGGAAACCCAGATGTGACAAACTAAAACCCAAGCTCGAGAAACACCACAGACTAAAGACTGTGCACCTCTGAATGACCTGCACAAACATGGACAATTTGCTGAATCATCTCAGATCACAAGCTGAATCCCCTAAAATAATGTGTCAGGTGTTTGTTTTTCGCAGGAATACCACACCTGGAGTGTCTCTTGGTTGTGGGAAAAAACACCTCTGGTGATCCTCACGTGTGGAGTTCTCTGCACATAGAGTCCAGCATGCTAGATACATGTGTCATGCCTCCATAACCAGGACAAGCAGTGTTTATTAAAACAGAGCAATTCTCTGTTTAGTAGCTACTGGTAAAATCAGTAGCCACATTATGTTCACACACTCCTTAATCCACAGGCCTCGTTCAGGTACGAACCTGCCAGGCTATGACGCCTGGAGGTGTGAACAGGTCCCGGTTCCCCAATTCCCAGTAGGTTGGATATTTGCATAACACAAGGGTGGTACACAATGAACGAAGGGGCATTCTCATTCATGTAAAATCTTTTTATTTTCCCTTCTCACAGACTCACAGACACACACACAGACACACACACAGACACACACACAGACACACACACAGACACACACACAGACACAATATATGAATGCAGTGAAAGAGGACCAAAGTTTAACACTGAGATTTGAGAGGGGAAAAATGTGAGATGAGTTTCCCTTTCCTATCTACAAACTACATGCTATACTGACAGTGTGTGCATACATCAACCATAGAAATAATGAATGATTAACAGCTGGAGGGCTCTGGGTGGTATAGACGACTAAACCCCTCACATCTAAACACAGTTACAGTAAGAACAGCACAATTAGACCTTTTACCAAAGGCATCCAAAGGCACCATCACCGACAGCAAAGGCATCACTCAGAGCAGCAGAATAAAATCTTTAGTAAAAACCATTGCAGGCTATAGGACTACTAACTGTTACAGTAATGACAATATCCTGAGTGATCATGAACAAGCCTTCTTCTTAGCAGGGACTTGCTACAGTAATGACAGCAAAAACAAACCAATACTTGTATCAGCTCCACAGACACTGAAGCTTCAGGAATGATGTACTGCAGCCTAATGAAACTCCAAAAACAAAACTGCTACAATAATACTGCTCCAATAAACGCTATTTTAGCATAAACCATTTAAACTGCTAGAAGCTTTAGACTGTGATATGGATAAAAATAAGACTGACATGATTTTGCAGAATACGGTTATTGCTGATTGTGATACTCACTCCCTAACACAGCACTCAACACAAACAAAAGACTACAATGTTTTTTTTCCAACTTCGACTGCTTGCCAAACAAACACTGTGGCCTTCTGGAGTTTTGGGAATGACAGAATGACAATTTTGTGAAGTGGGCAATCGATCTGGCAGCTAAGAAACTCCTTCTCTCAGCCCCCGTGATGGGGTTAGTGCTCTGGGCCTGAGCCAGACTGGTGACTGGCACAGTACCACCACAGCACCACCACAGGCCCAGTGTGCTCAGACCCTGGAAGTGAGGTGACCTCCACACGTGCAGGGTCAGAGGTGACAAGAGGCAGGAAAACACTGAAGGCATTATAGCTAGGACGACCGCTACATGGAATAAATGACTGCAAAGCTGGAGTCATAGTCTATTGAATTTCTAAACAAACGCAAAAATGTTCTTTGCCTTTTCTAATGTATAGCCTGAAAAATAAAATCATACTGCATGTATTATAACATGTATTTAAATAAATCATACTGCATGTATTATAACATGTATTTAAATAAATCATACTGCATTTATTATATGTATAACATGTATTTAAATAAATCATACTGCATGTATTATAACGTATTTAAATAAATCATACTGCCTGTATTATATGTATAACATGTATTTAAATAAATCATACTGCATTTATTATATGTATAACATGTATTTAACATGCCAATACACACAACCCCACCCCAGATCCATAAACACATCTTTACACCCATGAACTTTCACACAATGTAATGGTAGTGAAGACACTGTGCATGGAAACAGATGAATGGAGTCTCTTCAGTGTTAACAATAAACTTGTGTTAACAGACTCAAGGTGACAGTGATCATTTATGACATTTCAAGCAGTGTTGGTCAATCACAGACAGGTGCTGATGATAATCAGTGCAAAACAAAATCACAAATAACAACAAAATAAACAAAATTCTTCAAAGAAGCTTGAGGTAACTGGAAACATGGCAGACATGCATACCACCATCTTGGATCTAGGATCCACTACAAGGATCCACTATGGCCCATCATCACTGCTGCCATCTGGCAAATGGTAGTGTTGCATGAAATCCAGAACCTACCAGTTCTGAGAGCTTCTTTCCTCATACACAGTACACTCACATACACAGTAATAGCATACACAATATTAGCATACACAGTTGCTAATATTTAACAGCCCTGTACAAACTGCACAGAACTACAGATGTTTAGCCCCCTCATCTCAGTTTTACAGTGTACGGCATGTGTCTGTGGATTTTACAGTGTACGGCATGTGTCTGTGGATTTTAGGTTGTAGAGTGTATTTTATAGTGCACAGTATGTATGAAGTATATTACCATTCAAAAATTTAAAAAAAATTCATTAATCCACTCACTCACTAATAATTTATAAATGTAGATATAAATAATGAAACCTACATACTAAAAGGTGTTTTTAGATTAGTGTTAATTCACGTGTTTGGGGGAAACAACACATTTTATCTCAAATTTTATGCAATATAATTTTTTCTAAAAGGATCTGCTTTAACGCAAAACATTCCAGAACGTTAATCTTATTGCATAACTCTCAGTGCTATACAGTATACACACACACACACACACACACACTCCGTGCTATACAGTATATATACACATACACACACTCTCCGTCATGCTGGAGTCACATACACCAGTACTACATCCTTATGAAATGTGTTGCACATTTTTATAATGTAGTGCAGCTGCACAATCAGATTAGAATTATATTATACCTTCACCTACATGAAATGGATCACACTTTACTGAAAACACTGGTTCCAAACTTTTAAGCACATGCTAAAGTAACATCAGTAGTGGACACATGGATTTACCTGCAAATCCATCAGAAACAGATGTTCAAAACCTTCCCTTTAGAATATCCAGTGCTAAATGGTGAAACATCAGGGTAGCTTCTTCAGCACTACCAGCTCTACACTCCAGTCTGTCTTGAACGTCGACCCACGAGCTACACCGTGTAAACACAGACCTGCCGGGGGAAACGCAGGCAAGCCCCAGCGCCTCCAGAGTGTGTAAAACCTTTCCAGATTACTACCCCCCTGCCCCAGCCCCACCCAGACCAGCTCTGGGCGGGTGTTCTCTGGGGGCGTGGGGTGTAATCACACCTGATACCTTGAACAATGGCCTCCCGATCCCACAAAGCTCCCAGCAGGGGGACACGAACAGCAGCCAAAGCAGAAAACATACGCTGTTATTTCTAGTCAGGTGAGTGTGGAACAGCACATGAGAATCGGTGTTCGGGCGTCTGGTCCAAACAGCACAAGAAACACCATCATCTGGAAGGGGTTCCCTCATTTCCTTTGTTGGGGGAGGGGGGGGGTTCCATGGTTTTACAAGAAAATGTAAGCATCCGTACTTCTCAAGGCTCTTCTAAATGCATTCATGAAAGTCACAGGAGCCATTGTCATGCAACAGGACTGAGCAGATTCCTAACATGGAGCAGTTACAACTCAGCAGGACGTAACCGCTTACGACGGCAAGCATGAGGAGTCATTACAGACATTTACATCTCAGGAGGTACCATTTAAAGTAATTTGCATATTACAGAACCCACCCCCCGTATGCCCACGGCTTTCTGCCTCTTTGACTCCTTTGTAGGTGTCTTGCGTCTACATGTACAGAACACGCATCATATAATGTGATTAAAGACGTCACTGCAAAAAAACTCAACAATTAAGGGCTTACAACCCAGATAATGCATGTAGAACATGCTGGAGATGCAATGTACCACTGAACCTTCAAAAACGCATGTGTGTCTGAAAGTTTCTGATCCTGAACTGGTTATAATTTCATTTGTTTTCTTTTATGCAAAACATCCAGTCAGACCATTTCTGCTCAACATTCCTAGCTATAAAGTGACACCAGTGCACTAAATGTTCAGGACCTCTGCACAACTAACCCAAGCTAACTCAGGATATTATCGGACACTTTCTGGGTAGAAAATTTGTACAAACTAATAGCTAGGCTTTGTTCCTGCCTTGTTACAGATGTCCACGGAGAGCACGGAACTATGTGCATGGAAACCCCCCCCCCCCAAACGCCCCACCAGTAGAATAATTTTCTGAAGGACACTAGGCTGCATCTGCTTCTTTTATTATCTGGGTCCCTGTGCACCACACAGAGGCTGGATTAGCGCAGCCAGCAGCACAGCCAGGCGCCCCTCCCCCTCCCCCTTATGCCTGCCGGGCCTCGGGGTCGCCGTGGGGACCCTGCCGCGTGCAGCAGCGCATGAGTCTCGTCTGCTTTCAGTCACGCACGGCTGCACGGAGCAGCGCCGGGACCGTGGGCGTGCCCCTCGCCACCACAGCCAATCACACGCCTCCAGTTTCTGTCGGGCACAGGCTACAACCGCGCCCCCTCACCCTTCTCTTACCTTCTAGTTCAGATGGGGTTTTTTTGCGTTCATTCCTTCTGTCTTGTTCTCTTTCACTCGTCTGCTCTATTTTTAACACCCGTGTTCTCACAATGGGCGCAACGTTTAAAACAAGATGGAGCACAGAGAAAACACAACAGATCAGCTTGTGCAGTCGGTCATCAATGTCGAAAATGCACCGAGATCGAACAGAGCAAATGCTACAGGTCAGAACATGCAGTCAGTGATTAAAAGAGGAGGGAGGGTTAGGGTTAGGATTGAGGGAGTGAAGGCGAACCTCTGATGCCTGAATGATAAACCACTACGAAAGACATTAAACAGTGCAGGCAAATGAAATGGCAGGTGAAGGGCTGTAAACTCACTCACTCCTTCTCTCCATCTCTCTTTAAACAGTCATCACTCTGCACTGTTGACAGTTGGACATGGCAGGAATGGGAAGACCTTGTGGTTATGACCCCTGCTAGAGCAAAGGATGATGGGAAGAACAGTAAAAGAAAGAGGCTGAGAGAAAGAGAGAGGAGCTCTGATCCGTTTGCCCTGATTTGCTCCACAGGTTCTGCTTATTCCCATGTGTTTGGGGGAGACAGACAGACCGAGACCCTTCACTCCTTTCTCTCGTTGTTCTCCAGGCTCCTTCACCCCAGGGGGAACCAGGCTCAGGCTGACTTGCCCATTTGCAATTCGTCATCTCTCTTTCATCACTTCACAAAAGCTCCTCCCTATGAACCATCACTCTAGTAAAGAAAACAACAAACAAACACCATTCAGGCTATTGGCACAGTCTGATACTTGTGATGTGCACGTGGTGTGTGAGGGAGACAGCGTGTGTGTATGTGTGTGTGTGTGTGTGTGTGTGAGGGAGACAGCGTGTGTGTGTGTGTGTGTGTGTGTATGAGGGAGACAGCGTGTGTGTGTGTGTGAGGGAGACAGCGTGTGTGTGTGTGTGAGGGAGACAGCGTGTGTGTGTGTGCTGTTATTGTCCATGACCTCATTCAGGTAGCGTCCGGATCACACATGGGGCGCAGGAGGTTTCTACACCCTCTAATCAAACAGCAGTTTAACTGGACCAGACAGTCCAGACATGCAAACGCTTGGCGTACACACACACACACACACACACACACACACACACACACACACACGAGTGAGCAAAGAACAGTAAACACACATGTGGAGCTGATCTGTGGATGACGAGCAGTTCACAGAGAGAAAGAGACAGAGAGGAGAGAGAGGAGAGAGAGAGAAACAAGAAGAAACTAATCACTGTTGAATCAGAATCTCTTGGCTGCTCTAATAATCAATAAGAATGAAACATTAAAGCAAAAATGAATGAAAGAGGGAAGAGGAGGTGGGAAGACAGAGAAGGAGAGAGAAATGGAGAGAGAGAAACGTGGTTCAAATGGGGGGATCCCATTCATCTCCTTCTCTCACCTGAGACCAAGCAGCTTTGATCTGAAGAGCCATTGGACTGTCATAAACACACACACACACACACACGCACACGCGCACACACACACAAAATGCAAAACTAGAGCACCCAGCCTCCTGAAATCAGACAGGCTGGGGTCTTACCTGAACTGAGAGGCAATTAAACGCTGGAGCTCCTGTTATTCAGTGACTGATCCCACTGTTAGACTAACAACCACACACAGTCAGGTCCTCACACACTCACACACGCTGTCACAGGACTTCACAGTGGTCTGACTGCTCAAAACAAACTCACACATGGGCTACAGCATGGTGATCAGGAGGAGGTGTGTCAGTTAACTCACTCTCTTCTCTCTCCCTCTTCTCTCTCCCTCTCTCTTCTCTCTTTCACTCTGATGTTTTCTGAGCTTCTGCTGCCCTTCATTCATTGTTCGTGAGAACTACAAGAATCAGATTACCAACGAATTCTCTCACACACCCACCCATCACACATACACACCCACCCCTCACCCTTACACCTCACACACACACACACACACACACACACACACACACACCCTCACCCTTACACCTCTCACACAGACCCTTCTGATATTTAATGTTACAATTAATTGGCAGAGCATCTATCACCCAATTATCTGCATGTGATAAGATGTGTTTGTTTCTGTGTGTATGTGAGTAGATGTGGGTATAATTGTGTGGGAGTGTGTGAAAGTGTGTGTGTGTGGTGGTGTTTGAAAAGGCTCTGAAGGACCAGGGTATGGCGGTGGTGTTGTCATAGCACCCACTGCTGGGGAGACGTCATTCATGACACCAGCTAAATGCTTTTAACCCAACACACACTCACACACGCATCCAGAGGGGCTGTTCTAAGCAGATGAGTAGATGAGGAGTGGAGAGAGAGGAGGAGAGGGAGGCATTTGCAAAGCAGTGTAGAGGAGGTGAGGAGAGGGGAGCAGGTGCTCATGTCTAGACGTGACTACAAATGCCAAAATCAGCTGAGATATTTCTCACAATAGAGATTGTGCCGGCTGTATCTCACACACACACACACACACACACACACACACACTTCAGCCAAGGTCACGACCCCTGCGCCGTACCTCCAGCCATGGCAGAGACAGGGACTGAACGACAAGCAGGGGAGTGAAAACAAGCCAAACAAAGAGGCTTCAAATCACCTAAAGGACAAAGTTCTGCGTGTCCCAGGAACAAACTGTGTCATAGAAACCATAAACACACAGATGTGGTCCTGTCATTCATATAGTAACTCACAGAACTGTGCGATTTGTTTCCTACTCGTCCCCAAAACAGCACATCCCCACACAACCCCCAATACATCTGATGGGAGGACTGCCTGCAGTAAACAGTCGAAAGGCTGGAGAACTTCTACAAACTGTAGAATCTCAAGGCAGGGGTATAGAACATTAAACAGCCACCAAGGAAATGCACTAGTACCTAAAACACCATGACATCCTGTCATAGTTTCAGCTCAGCAGGAGCAAAAGAAAGTAACCATGGTTAAACATCCTGAATTTTACAGATCAAGATCCATAATTCAAGACAAAGCAAAATCCTCTGGAACCACAAGTGTGAGGTGTACAGTGTACCACAGTGTACCACATTCACAAGTCACACAGCGCACAGTGACATTTGGACAGTTTATTTCTGGATATGCAGAAAGACAACAAAATCTGTTATAAAGTAGATCAGAGACGACCTCACAGGGCCCTAATTTTGTGGAAAAATGGGTCTTTGATACACACACACACACACACACACACACACACATTTTTAGATTTACAGTACATCTGAAATTGTATGGAACAGAACAACACAGAACAAGAAGCTGTCAGGAATTTTCTACTACTGCAGCCTTCTTGAGCATAGTAGTAGTACTGGTCCAAAGCACTGTAAGCAGAATGACTGTGTGTGTGTGTGTGTGTGTGTGTGTATGTATGATGGGGGGGGATACCAGAATACCAGAGCTGAAGCAGCTGACCTTGCTTGCTAAGACAAACCTCATCAACATCTTGGGGATTATTTCTGTATGTAAAAGTATCACAAGGATGCATTATAACAGTACCATTTTTGCAGTACTAAATCATATGTTTATTTGTTAAATCAGAAGTGAACTGGCAGTTTTTCCCGAGGGACATCTACCCCACCGTGTCCTGCTACAGCTTCTCCCGAGGGACATCTACCCCACCGTGTCCTGCTACAGCTTCTCCCAACTGCAGGACATCAGCACACGCTTGGCCTGTCGTAACAGAAACCACAGAGCAGTTGGCTAGAAAACGAAGGTCATGGTGTGATGCCACGTGTGCATGTGATCTCAGGAATGTCTTCGAGGCCCTGCGATCAGACCAGACCTCGGCATCAATGCGCGATTCTCTCACTCGACATCCTCTGCGGATAAATCATGGCGGCATCAGCTCCTTCCTCACACTGGGTGCCAGCGAGTCTGATAAAGTCTGATAAAGGTCAACACATATCCAGATGTTCATGGACATGGACTGATGGTCAGATTTACTGACTAAGAATCCAACTACAGCAGGGATCAGTTCTGCAAACTCATGAGGTTCAATGATGGTGTCGTGATTTATGTTTATGAACAGTTTGCCTTTATGATATTAAAATGGCACCTAGCGATATACAGGATGCAGTGACTTTCCACCCAGTCTAGAGGCACATTCAGATGATCCACATTTTTACTGTGTTCTAGCTCCCAACACTCCTGAACCAATCAGACAAGAGTACTGAATATTAGGTGTAGCTGTCCTTAAACCACAGACAAAAAAAACCCAAAAAACAAAAAAACATATGGACTGCACTTGGTTCACCAAGTACTGGATTGAAAAACCTCCAAGAACAGATTTTGTGCAAAGCTTCTGCAGGCTGGTAGATCTCCAGGAGCAGGGATGGAACTAAGCACTGCACAGATCTTTTGGGGCAGCATTAAACCGATCTCCAGGAGCAAAGATCTCTAGTTGTGGAAAGGATATAAGTGTTCCAATTACAGGGGGATCACACTCCTCAGTCTCCCTGGCAAAATCTATGCAGGGGTACTAACAGAGCAGGAGGTTGGATCAGTCCCTGTACTAACAGAGCAGGAGGTTGGATCAGTTCCTGTACTAACTGTACAGCAAAGTGGTAGAGGGAGTCTGGTATGGTGGAAAGAGTCTGGTATGGTGCCTCAGGATTTCACATTTTGTTTTTGTGGATGTTGGTCCTGTTGGTGTCATCAGTCCAGCACCTCCAGTTCTCTCTGGGGCGGCGCAGCTGAGTGTGAAATGGCTGGGATGAGGATCAGCACCTCTAAATCTGAGATCACGGTACTCAGTCAGAAAAGAGTGCCTTGTTCTCTTTGGGGCGAGAGTGAATTCTTGCCCCAAGTGGAGGGGTTCAAGTACATGTTGAAGGAAGTGAGGGAAGTGTTCATGCTTGATCAGGTCTTTCACAGAGAGGGGTCTGGTCTGGTTGGTGTGCTTTCTGGCACTTCATTCAGCTCAGAGGAATTTCAGAAATGCCAACCCTAGCCCAGGGGTGGACATTACAGGGTTAATCTACAAGCCTTTTCAAGGAAATGAAACAGTCTGTCCACTGTTATTAAAACAATGATGAAAAGTAATAAGTCCTGTAGATTAGCCACCCCTGGACAGGGGTAGTGAAGCTAACTCCAGGTTTGTTTTGCTTTCAGTTATATTGGATTGAAGTGTGCGCGTGCGCACACACACACACACACACACACACACACACACACACACACACAGGCCTGGAAAACAAAAGCAACTGCTCTGGGATGAAGGGATCAAAACCAAATGGGTTTAAAAGTGTACCCTTTCATAGCAGCGTGTGGAGGATTTATGCTGTCTAGGACAGCCATGTATCCTATACGAACACAGATCTGGTGATCTGGATGAGGTCTTCTTCATCGGACATAAGATCTACCTCCTACTTAACAATGAGAAACATTAAAGGATCTTCTGTTCTTTTGGGTTTTTAAGACAGTACTGGATTTTGATTCAGTGGACCTGAGCTGCATCACTGCTGTAAAGTCTCCCCTGTTCTAACACACTTGATTTAGCTTAATGAGGGCTTGATAATTATCTTAAAGTTTAAATCAGGAGTGTTTAGTGCAAGAAAAACATCGACACTTAAGAATAATACTGCATAGAAAATGAAAGAAAGAGGTGGGCATGCTTGTGTACAAACACTCTACACCTCCTATTTTCAGCTGCAGAGAGGTCTGTGTGTGCATGACTCCACCCCCATTGAAGAAGCATTGCAGTATGGAGGTGTTTTTGCGTTGTAGATGTAGAGATGCAGTAGAACAACTCAGAAACCAGAGCAAAGGAACAAGCCATTAGAAATGGTAGAGAAACAGACTTAATCATAGCATAGGCCAGACAAACACACACACACACACACACACACACACACACACACACACACACACAGGTTTAGAGAGCCTCTTAGTTGGCTGTATGATGTAATCAGTTCCATTGTTGTTCTTGGACTTGTTCTTGTCCTACACGGCCGTAACATCTCCAGCCTTGTTCCCTCAGTCCTGTTGCACAACACTGACATGCACTGTATACACAGCATCTCTCTCCCTAGTAAGACGCATGGGAGGTCATTTCTCCTTATTAATGAGTTATTATGAATTTCATCACAGAGCTTCCAGTGTCTGTTCTACTGCCACAGGGACACTTTCCAGTCACACACTGCGCACTCAGGTTTGATGAACATGGATGGGACTGTAACAAATCTGTCACATTGACATGTACAGGAACATATTTGTACAGGAGCTGCTGCTACTTGTGAGTGAACATGTATGTGTGTGTCAGCTGTCTCTCATGCTGTATGATGTAAGATTGTCATAACGTGTCACAATATGCTGTGTGTGCACACGTGTGTGTGTGTGTGTATTTAAGGAAGAGAGAGTGAAAGAATAAGAACCCTTCTTTGTCTGTGTGTGTTAAACTTTCCAATGATTCTCTTAAGCTGTATCTAAGATGGTGTGTGTCACAGTGAAATATGACCTGTAGCTCACGGGAGACTCCACCAACACATTCTAAAAGTGCTGAGTCACTGCACACGCAGCAGCCCTGCTAAAATGGGCATCTGTGAAGCGAAGTCCCTTCTGCACAGGAGGATCTAGGGCAAACATCCCTGTGACCTGCTTATAGTCCTGCCCTGTAGTATAACCATGTAATGTGTCACCACAACATGCTAACGTTGCTAATTCCAAATGACAGATAGTAGGAGCCAGGGAGCAAATGAGAACACAAACCTGTCCAGTCCTTGGGTCACTGCTAGCATGTGAGGAGTAAATTCCAGGTAAAACACATTGGAGATGTACTAACTACTACAGTATAGTACACAAGATTTCCAGAGAAACGGGGTCATGAAACTTAAGAACCCCATGGAATAAAAGTTATGATTTAAACATCTACTGTTTTGAACTTCAACTGGCTTCTCCTCCTAGATCTTGAGAACTTCACTTGCACAGAAAGCTCTCCATTCCTCAATTGTACCTTAAAGATTATATTAATTTATTATTTTCTAAATAAAGAGGCTTATGTATGAAGAGACAGCCAGGTGAGGAAAAACAGAGAGAGACGGAGAAACTACGGGATATGAACCTTTGAAAACTAATGTGTTTTTGCTAAAATATATATATATATATATATTCATTGCTTTATAATCTGTTTCCTTAAGGCAAAAATAAGCAGGTCTGGAGGTTCATCACTTTGTCTCAGTGCTAACTGTTCTGATCTGCATGTGTTTTACTCAGTATGTCTAAAGCCCTGGTTGTTGTCAACACTGCTGCGATTTGCTAAAATGACTGCAGTAAATCGAGTGAAATGCTACAGCTAACAGCTACATTAAACAACACATATCCCCAGCACAGCCTGAAAAACAGGAATGAGAACTTGTTAAAAGGGACAAAAACACCCACTGGACACTGTACAGACTAGAATCCACTGTATGTATTTTTGTAAGTGTGATAGATAGATAGAGAGAGAGAGAAAAACAGAGCAACGTAAGGACAGAACAAGAAACCCATTGTTGTCTTTGAAGATGCAGATAATCCTCACAAGGCCCTCAGTTGAAGGGCAGCGTGTGGATCTGACAGCCAACTGAACAAAAAACAGCATTTACAGCAAGAAAAGCAAACATCCTTATGTAACCTGACTGTGCTCCCTCACCCTACCCCCTGCTCCTCCTCCCTCACCCTACCCCCTGACCCTGCTCCTTCACCCTGCTCCTCCTCCCTCACCCTACCCCTGACCCTGCTCCTTCACCCTGCTCCTCCTCCTCCCTCCCTCACCCTACCCCCTGCTCCTCCCTCCTCCCTCCCTCCCCCTCCCTCCCGCTCCTCCCTCCCTCACCCTACCCCCTGCTCCTCCTCCTCCTTC
>JAOXYF010021110.1:0-16393 GCA_028565775.1 Sternarchorhynchus goeldii
TATATATATATGGTTTTTCTTACATAATTGTTCCAAAACATTTTAAATACTTTGTCCTATTGCTGTTTTTTTTTTTCTTCATTGTAATTTGCTTTGACAGTAACGTTCCTTGTAAGATTCTTGCCAATAAATAAGTTAGCTGTAGTCAGTAAAATTGAAAGGAAAGTGGAAGTAGCTTGAAAATTTGGATGAGTATCAGGCCCCTCCCCCCTTCCTCTGGACTGTGCTCTAGCATTGCCTCTAAAGCTCTGTCCTGCAGAGGGGGCTGCTGTGCTGTGCATGTTAACGTTGCTCACATTTCACATTGCTAGCTAGCTAACACACAGAAATAAATCTTTTAGACTTGAAAAGTACTCTGCAGGAATGTATGTTTGGTAAAACAACTACCACACACTTATTTCAGTGCTTAGATGTTTGGTTGATAACAGAAACTTTCATGAGTAGAACTAAAGAAGTAAGCAGTTACTCACTTATAGAAACATTTAGCTGTGAGGCAGGCATGCATCATGAGAAATACCAAACCAAAACCTGCCTGGGCACTTCAAATATATTTTAAACAATTTTATAATAAAAATACTAACCAGTAACTTTAGCATTAGAAAAAAAGCTAACATTAGCCCAACTGCAACATCACAGTACAACGAGAAAATTGTTCCAGCAAGCAGAAATGTGGCTAACTCTGCATCACTTTTGAATCCTTTCACATAGCTCTTTCCAGTGTTATTGCTGTTTTATCTTAGGCATGGTATAAATCTTGTTTTTCTTCATTTGTCATCTTCTGTTAATTTGATCACTGATTCCATTTGACCGAATGAGAGCATATAAGTGGATTAGCAGTGCCACTCAGTCAGACACTCTTCCTGGTTCTGTTTGGTTGTTCTCTTTCAGGCGCAGTGGATTTTGGCAAATGGCGTTATGAGGACTTAGTGGAGAAAGAGCCAGATTCTTTTAATAGATTATTTGTCTCAACTACTAGTGTCAGGACATAGTGACAGTTTTAGCAAATATGACAGTTATTTTTTATACAGGACAGCTACTGCGGCTTTAAACTGATTTGAGAGAGAGAGAGATGTGGAGATACAGAAAGCGACTGCTTCTGAATCATGACATCCTAAAACACACTCTTTAGAATGATGCATGTCTGTGTGCATATGTGACAGTTATTTTAAATGAATGTGAGGGAGTCTTCATGGATGTACTGTTTTTTGTGTGCTACCTTAAAGAGATGACTGGAACATGAAGTGTAGCGAGACGCTTTCGGCAGAACACTGATGTTGTTTTTCTCTCCTCAGGGCCTCAGTGTACTGTAAGGCTTGCCATGATGACATCTCAGATCCCAAACTGATCAAGAAGTGCGGATGCAAGCGAGGTAAGTTATCAAAAGCAGTACTGTTATAACAAGTGATAAAAGCCCTGTATGAGATGTGCCCCCCCTCACTAGGGCAGACAGACAGTACAGACTCAGAGGTCTTGGCATGCTGCTGTTTCTGGTTTATTTGGTACTTTGTGCCCTGTGTTGACATTCATGGCTTTCCACTGCACTGCTGGAACAAGCCTAGATGAAACTCTTAGGAATTCCTCACGCAGCTTCAAACCATCTGGCTGTCTGTTCTGTATTTATTCACAAAGAGTATGAAAATGTCCTTATGCAATTCTCATGCTCATTTTGGGACTTTGTATAAGAACTCTGCTTTCTGCATGGTAAGGCATAGTAGTGTAATTAATCTTGTCTTTTTTCTGTGATGGGTAAAGGGGTTTACGGAAAACTAGCGATACCCAAAGTCACATCTTCATCTTTTTTTGAGACATTTTTTTCTTTTAATTCTTTTTTATCAAAGAATTCTTTAAGCTACTCAATTTATTGACACTTATGTATTCCTTCTTTTCTGCTATCATTGGAACAACTTGATCTTTACATCGATTTCCATTAGTTATGATTTGTGCATAAACTCTGGTTCTGTCTATAGTGTGTATCAGATTGATGGTGGACATTTCACTGCATGTGTCAGTATAATTACTGCATTGTCCTGCTCCCTACACATTCACTGGCCTTCCCTTAACTGATAAAAAATACCAGCACAGCTGAGGTGTAAATCCTTTTTCAGTGGTTTGACAGTAAAATACACAGTAAAAAGGAATCCCATGTTATGTCTGAGTCACCTGCATTACTGCAATTTGAATAAAGCCCTTGAAGTTCAATCTTGCTCCAAGGGTTTCTGCAAAACTTAACAGCTACTTCTTGAACTTCACAAACTAACAACAGATAAATCGATGTCACTGCTGACTTGCATGTCTTCTATTAACATGTGCATGATACTTTAAGGTCTTGAAAACCTATTCACTCCTAAGTCGGTTGTCCTTATAAAAGAGAGTCAGCTGAGAACATTTATTCTTGACTAATAAACACATCATTACATTTCTCTTCCTGTGTTCCACCACATATTCCTTGTTTCTCTAGACAAAACTGAAGAACATGAATGTACTCACAAATGTCTCACAGTTCTAGTAGTAAAAATGAACGGAAATCACATACTGTCACAATGGAAAAAATCTTCATTCATTTTGGTGTCCTTCGGGGACATATACTGGACCTCTCTGATGATTGTCTTGCTTGTCATTCGCTCAAAAAAAAAAAAAGTTCCCAGTCATTAACCTGCTCTTCTCTTCCACTCACCAGCTGCAGCTAGGAAAGCCAGCTTTTGCCAGTTATACCTCACAGGCTCTTTAGGTTGTGACAAGGGGGAACATGGTTGTTCATTTGTCTCCTACAGTGTCGGTAGAAGTGCAGTGATACAACCATGTGTCTTTCCCTTCTCTCCCACCTCTCTTAGTGGTAACTTGGCAACTTTGGGTTCCTCTAAGTCTCCTGTCATCTTCTTCTTCATCTGCTGGTCTTGTGCACAGTGTGATGTGATGATGTTGTGGCTTTTGCGTCTGTTGCTGATGCTTTTGTACTTCTTGGCATCCTTTAAGCACCATGGGCTTTGGGTCACTCCTGCATGTTTTAACTGTGTTCTGAGTCAGACAGACATTCAGATGATGACAAATTAATGTCATGGACTGAACAGAGCTATGTTCGTATCGGGAGATTAATATAAATATAATTCAAATGTTCTGCTGAAACTTAATAAGCTTTCACAGCAAGTTTAAAAATTATTCACTTTACAAATCAACTACTTACCTATCAAAATTTTGGTCTTTTGTGATCTGACCCCTATTATTTTTTTTAATTATCCCAGGACTTCCTAATTGTTTGAAGCAAATACATTTGCCAAAGGCATTTGCCACCTTTTTACATCAAAGTATATAATTATATCCAGCATTTCGTCCATCAGTCCTGATGAATGAATGCCCTTTACCAGCTAACAACAGATAAACTCCACTTTCTCAAACTAATAACCACAGGAAAGCGTGATTTCATCACCAATACTCCAGGAAATCCACCCCCCCAAATAGTACTGAATCACATGCCATCTGGCAAGTCATTTTCTCTGACATCCCGCTTATTGCTTCAGAGGTGGGTACCTAACATTTGTCAATGCTCACGTCCCCTCCCTATTCAGAGGCACATTTGCTGATTAAATAAATCACATTCTGTGGTAATGTACTGAGTGTTTCATATCTTTCCAGGTAGTTCTCTTAAAATCAGTTTTTAGATTCTGATGGAATATTATAATGTAATTTTAAAATTGACTGATAAGCTTTTCTCCTTTGAAACAAAACTGACAGGTTATTTAGAAAACAAGGAGTGAGGATTATAAAATCGTTCAAGAAATATTTTAAATCATAGACCTATCAGATTTTGTAATCATGATTTTACAGTCATGTTAATGTGTTTTGTCAATGAATTGTTTCTCATGATGGTGTTTCTTATTGTAGCATCCTCATGGAAGAAGACTCAGCAGACATCTTTTCTTCTTGTGAACACTGGTTTATTAACAGGCAAAGTAGGATCTGGATCAAACAAGGAACATAAAGGAGGCTAACTAAAATGAACTCAGTATAAAGGCAATAATAAATCTAAACATGCTGACTCACTACAAAGGCACATGACTAACTAAACCTGACATGTTAATAACACAATATGGAAATAACTAAACATGGTTAAATAACTAAACAACTGTGGAGGGGTGAATGACATCTCCCCGAGTCCCTGCTGTGTCCTATGCCACATCACTATTAGTATGGAAGAAAAAAGACAGGTAGAACAGTTCAGAGATTTGAGAAAAATTTGAAAACAAATCTAAAGAAAGACACCTACAATTAAGTTATTTTTACATCTTTTAGAGCAATTTGACAGATGAGATTGATGTAATTGGGGGACACATTTTTTAGCATAAATTTTAGTTTGGAAAACTTTTATCTAAAACTGAGTAAAAAAAGACTGTAGTGAAATCAGAACATCTGATTTCACTACAGTTTCCATCAGGCAGGGTTCCCAAAAAAAAAAAACTCTGCCATTGCCCTGATGTGTGATGTACATAAATCATTAATCTTATGCTCAAAGTTAAACAGACTTTGTTTAACTGATGCTTTCGTGCTGGTACAATTAGTTAACTTGTATGCAAGAGACTTTAAACTGAACATCATTAGCTAACAAGTTCGGTGAGCAAGAAACAGTGAATAAATAATATTCTACCACAAGTCGGTTTTATCTAAAAATCTACATGGAAAAGTCCATAAATCATGAGAAACTCTGAAAACATTTTCTTTCAGTTAATTTAACTGAGACATTTCAATTTGACAAAGCAAACTCAGACAGAGTTTGGATCACGTGCAGCGTTTTTACTAAGAGCAATAGAGTAAGGTGAGAAACAAAGAAAAATAAGAAACATACAGGTAAGGAATAAGTCAGAAATCCACAAAAAGAAGACAAGCTAATAACCAAAGTCTAGCTAGGTAGTAATACCAAACAACCTAGTATGCAGACCAGAAACACTGGCACTACTTTGCAAATACTGAGAGTCATTGGAAGTGTTATATACTGTGGTGATGTGGCTGATAGGACAGGTGAGTGTGATGAGTCACCATGGAGACCACTAGTACTCAGGGGATGAGGACCTCTGGTGGCCAGAAGAGTGCATGCCAGAAGCCTCCCTAACAGTAAAAAGCATTTTTTAACTCGCGGTGGGACTGATGTCAGTTAGGGCAGTATTTCTCTTCAAATTTGTATTACCAACTTATACAGTAGGTAAGATGTAAACAGTGAGCTTTGTAAAAAGGCCCCAGATTGGTGTGATAAGCTTCAAAGAACTTACTGTTTGTTTTTATAAACCAACATTAAATGAGGATCAAAGAACTTGCTGTTTTGTCATTTTTACAACTCAACAATAGATAATTAAAATAATGAATCACATCACAACACCCTTGTTGCCATAAAAATAGAAACACGCTCAACCATCAACACAGAATTCTTTTTTAATTATTACCAAGATTTTCACAAACATTTGCAGAACTCCTGGACCTGCAGCCACTACTGACCGAAATGCACGCTAGTGTTGGAAATTCATTA
The DNA here is from genome assembly GCA_028565775.1 of Sternarchorhynchus goeldii. NCBI lineage: Eukaryota > Metazoa > Chordata > Actinopteri > Gymnotiformes > Apteronotidae > Sternarchorhynchus > Sternarchorhynchus goeldii. Next base: position 5,513 of record JAOXYF010021110.1, read on the forward strand.
ATGAAACATCTAGGGACTGTGCTGATCCCAAAATTCTCATTGTTAATTTGCATTTGTGAAAAATATTTAGTGTTTAAGTCAAAAAGACTCAGTGGAAAGGAAAAACATCCTGAGAGCAAGCGGAAGAAACCTTGAGACTCAAAAGTGGGGGGGTGGGTACATCCTCCTCTGGCCAACCATTGGACACCACAATAACAATAGTACAAAGTTGTACTTTTGATCACTTTATATATCAGATGCAGTCCAAAACAGTTTTTTGTTTGAACATCATGGAAGTTTTAAACTGTGGTTCATCCTCAGTAGCAGTAGCAGTGAGTGATGTTCAGTTGGTGAGACTCAAGTCAGTGAAGGCCATCAGTGTGGATCAGGCAAAACCACAGGCTTAGGAATCTGGATCTCTGGTATCTCCTGGAGCTTCAGAGCTCGGCTGAATGGGAGGTGATGGGGGTGGTGCAGAATCACAAAACATTAGGTGTGCTCTTTTAATGTAATGATTGCAGGAAATGTACACTTGTGCAGAGAGCAATCAGAGAACTATCACTGGCAGCATAACTAAAAAGGAGAGAACCAGCAGGTAACATCACTGGCATGTGGGAGCACTGGGACATAAAGTGTCCAGGCAATCAGCATCACAATCTTGAGTGAACTTGTGAAATGGGAGAGCAACAGCATCTATACCTCCCAGTTTACCAAAACACTTCTTTGCCCATGAACCCCCCGCCCCAGCTCTGCACCTTCAACTACAAAAAAACTATTAACAAAATGCCTGAGTAAACAAGTTTTCAACCTAGACTTAAAGACTGAGACTATGTCTAACTCTCGAACACTAGCTGAAAGGTTATTCCATAACTGTGGGGCCTTGTAAGAGAAAGATTTGCCATCAGTTATAGTTTTCATAGTCCAAGGTACCTTTTGAATGAAGTAGGCAAGGTGGTTCATAAGAGACCGGAAGTTTGCTCAGGTACCATGGAGCAAGACTATTTACTGCTTTATAGGTAAGTAGTAGTATTTTATAATGTATGTGAAATTTGATTGGGAGCCAATGCAGTGAGTATAGGCATGATATGTTCGTATCTTCTAGTTCTATTAAGGTCTCTAGGTGCTTCATTCTTGACTAACTGAAGCTTGTTTATGCTCTTACTGGAACATCATGACAGCAAGGTATTACAATAATCCAACCTAGAGGTAGCAAAAGCATGAACAAGTATTTCTGCATCATGTAGTGACATTATATTTTCACCCTGGCAATGTTCCTGAGGTCATATTATCTATGTGGGCTTCAATTGAAAGACGAGTCAATAATCACACTAAAGTATTTTACTGCTATACTTGAAGTAACTGCATAGACCTTCTCCTAGACTGTGTAGAAGTGTATTTTGTCACTGAAGTGTGCACAGAGAAATTAGATCAAGGTAAGTTAGAGTCTAATGGAATTTTTAGGGATAGGGTTATAGCCTAGTATGTGGTTTCTGCATTCCAATCTGAGGATTTGCAACACCTAGGTGACACTGGAAAAGAGTCAGAAAGTCAGATAGTCCAGCAGATTGCTAGTGCTGTGAACCTAGATTGCTGACGGATTGCTAGTGTTGTGAACCTAGGGGGTCCTGGTTTATGTCCACTGGGCTGAAAAGGGGTAAAACAGCTTGACCTCACCAAAAATTTGTATCAGAAAAAAATATCTTTGTTCCATATATACTGAGACATAGATCAGCCACCAAGCCTTCAAAGTGGACATGTGAAATGAATTGGTCTTATGTTGTTGTCGTAGAGGGAGTTCAGAGACCAGTCTCTGTTTATGAACAAGAACAAGAATATCAAAGCTGATAATTCAGGGAGTCAGTAACTCCAAAAAACAGTCCCAATACACACCATTGTAAAACTTTTTAAAATAAAGACATGATAACTTGTGCAAAACAAACAACTTTCAATTCAATTCATATTTCATATCTCATTTCAATTCATATCTGTCATACGATGTGATGAGTACAAGACCGTCAAACAAACTTAAAGAGAAATGTGCACTAACAAACGAAAACAGTTCTAAGTACTTCTAAGTACAAGAATTGGAACAAGAAAACAGTGTGATAAAAGATACATGTATGTGTAAGGGAACTGGAGGCTACAGAAGTGCTAAAGACCACTCAGTATGAAGGGCCTAGACAAAGAAAGTTTCACAAGGAGTGCCAGAAGGTCTAGATTTATATATGGAGGTAACTGGGGGAGAAAAATGTGCAGTTAATATTCAGGCTAGGCTGATTGGTGTGGGAGTGGTTGTCATTTTGTGATTGACTGTGGGCAGTGGTAGCTTACTGGTTAAGGCACTTGATTAGTAATCAGAAGGTTGCTGGTTCAAACCCCACCTGTGCCAAGTTGCCACTGTTGGGCCTGAGCAAGACCCTTAACCATCAACTGCTCAAGATGTATTCAGTCACAATTGTAAGTTGCTTTGGATAAAAGCGTCAGCTAAATGTCATCAATGTAAATGCTAGGGGTTGTGCTGTATGAAGGTGTGAAATGCAGGCCTTGTGTTTTCATCCCTAAATAGACAAATGTCAGGAAAAGCAGTTCTCACCAGCAGAGAAAATTAGACACATGTAATGACAATATGTTAATTACTGCAAAGTTTTGAGTCAGATAGCCCATCAGCAGCCTGTACACAACACAATTAATTATTTTACACATAATCACAGGCCCTGTGTTTTAAAAACTAAATGGACAAAAGTCAGAAAAAGTAGGTCACATCAACAATATTGTCAGTATAATGTTTACTGCTGAGTTTGAGCCAGATTATCTATCAGCAGGCTCTCCACAGGTTTTATGCTGAAATTCCTAAATTGACATATCAGGAAGAAATGATCAAGTAATGAAATAATAAAAAATAATTGTGTTTTTCAGTTTTGAGACGGATTTGCCTGCACAGGGCATGCATCAGCTTTTAAATCTTTAAAATAGCGTGTAGGATTTGTAAGGTTGAAAAAAAAAGAGATAAGGCAGCCAAACAACTTTGCAGTTGTAAATCTTTATAAAAAAAGTACTGCTTTCCAGGTATTATGATTTGTTTAAAATGCATGGCTTGCTGTTTAAAGTTCACATGGTCAAAGACACCTTCAAATGCCATGTCACATATGTCACAATACTTCACATGTATACACATGACACATTGGGTCTTAATGTATCAGAAAGAAATGTCCATACATACCTATTTCATAGGTTTGGGAATTTTAAAAAAACTAAACAAAATATTGATCTTATATATGTAGCCAGGGAAAAAAAGAAGGTGAATTAATGTTGAAGAAAAAAAACAAAAAATGAATAAAGTTTGGTTGGATTGTACTTTGTGAGCATGTGCTCAGAGGAACCTATCAATATGTGCTTCTGTCAGTCCATCATATTTGATTGGGAATTCAAGGCATCCAGTAGTAGTTCCACACTACACAAGGCAGGCACATTGGCATAGCACTAGTACCAATAAAAGTAAAGCTAAAAAATAATGTCGAGAATAGAAAAATAGATAATAGTGCAAGTAGACTGCTCCCAGTGTCTGAGTAATGGAGGTAGTGCAGTTACAAGTGAACTAGTTCCTTAGTGCAAATAAAGAAGATCAGCTGATCAACCATAGAGTGCAAAATGCAGGTGTGCAATGAGCAGTGCAAATATGCATATATATATATATATATATATACATAGTGTGTGTGTGTGTGTTTGTGTGTATATATATTCACATACATACATATATATGTTACATTACTGTGTTATACCATCCACATTATAAATTCAAGTGTTCAGGGTGTAGCAGAAGTCACAGAGTTACATTTTTTACTGTGGTGGGAGGTGCTGTACAGTCTGATGACCTGGGGGACAAAATACCTGAATCTGTTCTTTGAGCAGGGCAGGGACAGCAGTCGCTGAATGTGCTCCTCTGCCTGATGATGGCCTTGTGTATAGGGTGGTGGGCATTGTCCATGATGGTCAGCAGCTTGCTGAGGTCCCCTCTCTGCTCCCAAGCAATGAACAGGCCTGCAATAGGGAGGGTAGAGACTAGTTGAGTGAGCGTGTTTGGCGTGATTCAGGTGTGAGTTAGATTAATCTGTTCATATTTTCTATTGTGAAGCTATTCTTCTCAGTGGACCTCCAATAAAAACAGCAGATTAGACAATTGGAGCATTAATTTGAAATGTGATCTGAGCCTTACTGAATGCCTTCACTTACCTCTCTCACACTGGCAGTCAAGTTTCCCAATTGAATTGAGTATTGGGTTTCTGTCCATTCTGCGTGAATGGAGTTCACCAGTAATGTTGGTCTCCAAGCCTGATGGCACACTCAGATTTTGTAGTTATTATCAGAAAGCAAATTAGGCTACATGGGCAGATGCTTTTCCTACACCTACGCTGGTAGACTGCATTGCTCATATTTGTGGAGCCCAAATTCTGTCTAATCTTGATGTCTTAAAGGGCTACTGGCTTCAGCCTGATGCTTTATATGAGTGTAAAGATTTTCTAGTTGGCATGAAAAATTCCATAGTCACACTTCAGCATCTCATGAATAGGGTTATTGCAGGGCTTTTTAATGTGGTTACCTATTATACTGACAATGTGGTTGTGTGACAATGTGACAGTGCTTCATAGGTCGAGCTCTTGAAGCAGTTATTTTCAAGGTCACACCAAGCTCTCTTGGATACTGTGACCAAAGATAGCCAAGGGCCAGGTGACTTATTTAGAGCATCAGGTAGGTGAGGGTATGATAATACCATGCCAAGCTAAGATCCAGGCTATTGATGAACTCCCTACCCATAGATCCTGTCATGAGTTCATGCAGATTCTTGACATGCGTGGCTTCTATCGCAAGTTATTTCGAAATTTTGCAGCCATCACAGAGCCATTAACTAGTTTGTTGAAGAAAGGTGTGAAATTTCAGTGGACAGACCGAAATGTCAAGTGGCTCTTGAGAAGTTCAAGACTGTTGTGTCATGCAAACCAATACTCAAAGCACCAGATTTCTTGTTACCTTTTTAGCTGGCAGTAGGTTCATGTAAGGTTGTTGTTGGTGAGATGAGATTCCTGTAATCAGTAAGAAACAAATTTGACAGTCCATTCACAGTCCATTTCTTGGATATTCCTGGGATATTCCTTTCCTGGTGTGCCCCTAATCTCAATAAACTGACAATAAGTCAATCTGTAGTTGGGCTTCTGAACTATTGGCCCTCACACCCTGTGAACCTTTCTGTGATAGGTGGGCAACCTCTGTGTTCTCAAAGCCGGCAAATTTCACCATAGCCAGCACACCACCACAACCAGCAAATGTCTCTCTACAGCTGGCACAAGATGCCTTTCTGAATTTAAAGAGAAGGTTCACCAGAGCACCCATTTTAAACCATCCTGACCATTTACTAGGATTATTGGCCATAAAATCTGCCCTAGGAGAGTGGAGGCACTGAACTGTTTTTTGCACCTTTTTGTGATCCCATTTTTCTTAAAACTGTTTAAAAGTGCACAAGGATCCATCTCACCTTTCAGGCTCAATTGTTACACTGTGCCATTGCAGATTTGGAGGACACTAAGGAAAACCAGCAAAATGGGATGAGGGGATCAATCAATTCTTCTCATTATAAGTAAGAACATTGTATGTGTGTGTGTTTGCACACAGCTGTGGTGATCACTCTGCCTGCCTAGAGGCACTACATTTAAATTTATAGATTCTGACCAGTGAAAGCTGTTGTTGAATTATGGAATGCATTAACAGAGATGGGCTAAGAAGAATGAATGAATGAATACTTTACTAGAGAAGCTGTGTAGGAAGCACTGCACCCCTTAGCACAGAAGGAGATGAACTCTGAAAAGCAAAATGGAAATAAATGACAACAAAAGACATTGAAAGTGATATGGAGAGGGAGAGCAGCACAAAAAGAAACAGAGAAAGTATGTGTGTACTCACTTTTTCTGTGGACTAATAAATAAATAATATTTCCCTAGCAGAATCCATACAAACCAAATGAAAAGGAGGAAATACTTTTGCACCTCTTCCATTAGGGGTAGTGTTCCTCACACAACCACCACAATGGTTTATCTTCTCTTTCTTCCTAACATGAACCTCTGCTGGTCCCTAGACAACAAATGGACACGATGGATGACAATGAGAAGAGGTACGACTCCACAGGCATGTTTCACTGGTGCCCCCCAAAAGACATTGAAAAGGCCATACTGGTGAGTACTGCCATAGTGTAACACACAGAGAATGTCATACCAGTAACAGACAGGGTGTGTGGCGATGACTACTATTAGATTAAATGGTAGGTTCAGTTCTCAAAGCTCCCCATTCAGTCCAGTAGTGTAAAAATGTAGTCTGGTTAGGGGGCCTGGATAATGGGATTTGTATCCTCCGGTTGAACAGAAATGGAGAAAGTGGATCTGCTCTGCTTTTGTTAAGTGTGGCTTTGTGGGCAGTGTTGTCATGCTCCATAATTCTCCTAGTGAAATTATGACAACCACCCCCTAACAATGAAACAACCAATGTGTAATGAATTAAAGGAAGTAGATGGGAAGAGAAATCGCTTTCATAGTTCAGTGAATCTAATAATACAGACAGTAAAAATATAGTACAAATATTAAAAAACATCTGACCTTTAGTTTAGTCACTTCAGCCTTTCCATATTTTCATTAGAGCAGATGCTTTTGGTGCAGTCACAATGCATATGGTAATGTGTCATAATCCACCTGAGGTAGGTAATCAGCACTCGTCAGCCTTCACTTATGTTTCTGAGGTGTGTTTGGAGCTTGAACAGAATGAAAATGTGGACTAGCTGGGGGACCCTAAGGAATGAAATGAAAACTCCTGTATTTGTGTATGACAAAGCTATTTTAATCAGGGCAAACATCTGTTTTAGTTACAGTTAACAGAGCTGTTGTAGTCACGGCTAACAGTGCTGCTTTCTCTTTCCCTCCAGACCCGCAGTGAAGCAACAATGATGCTTGTGAGTGGCCATGTGGTGGTGTGCATCTTTGGTGATATGAAGTCAGCTGTGGTGGGTCTGAGAAACCTGGTGATGCCTCTCAGGGCCAGTAACTTCCACTACCATGAACTGAAGCCCATCGTCTTCGTAGGAACACTGGACTTTCTAAAGAAGGAGTGGGACACACTGAACAACTTCCCCAAAGTGTATATTTTACATGTGAGTAAAATATTTTACATTATGATTGGTTATGAAGTACCTTAGCTATATTAACATTTGTTTGTTATTAGCAGGTTAAATCTGTGTATTAAGTCCTTCATATGCCACATTAATCTTTTTTTCTTACTTCACTGATATTATTAAAAAAGGTAAATAACAGAACATAATTATTACAAATGTAAATGATTGAAGGTATAACAGGAGTGAGTAACTGAACTAGATTTTCAATTTGAATTCTGAAAGAGCTTACCTTGTATCAGTATTGTTGATTATGATGTTTGTGTGTTTGTGAAGGGATCTCCTCTGAGCAGAGCAAATCTGAGAGCTGTGAACATCAACCTGTGTGACATGTGCGTCATTGTCTCAGCCAATCAGAATACTGAAGATGACAAGTCAATGCAGGATAAGGAGTGCATCCTGGCCTCACTCAACATCAAATCCATGCAGTTTGAAGACACCATAAACATTTTGAGGGCCAACTCACAAGGTAAAGAGGTCCAGACCTTGGAATTATTTTCAGAGGTATACATAATAAAAGTAAAATAACCTGCCAGCAGATATTGTGCTACACAGATATTATACAACAGCTGACTTTCTTATCCGATTCCTGGTGTCAATACTTTCTTGCCCGTGGTGCGAATGTTTTTACTACAAAATCTCTACTCACCATTGTGATTCTGTGACTGTCAACAAACCAAACAAACTGAAGCTGAATATGCAACCACACACTATACACAAGCAACTGTGTATACTTCCCCCTCCACACACACACACACACACACACACACACACACACAAAGTGGTACACACACAATATGGTATCATAAATGCTTTACTATGACCTGGAAGCTGAAAGTGTTCTGTTCTGTGTGATAATGCGTCTTGTGTTTGTGTGCAGGCTTCACTCCTCCAGGTATGGACGGCTCCTCTGCTGAGAACAACCCAGTGACACACACCATTGCTATGGAAGACAACGCCCCCATCGAAAAGCTCGGTAGAAAGCGCATACACAGCACAGATCACACATACAAAAGGACACTCATTTTGTTTTATTTTTTTCCCCAAAGCTCACACATATGCACACAAACGGACACAAATATATTATACACACACAATTACAAAAAACATGTTGTTTATTGTATATGTAAACAATATTATGGTTAAGAGCTATGGTTAAGAATAGTAATGAAGAATAAGTAATAATAGTAATGTGGGAGTAAATGGAAATGCTAGTTTGTGCCAATCAAAAGAACACTAGCCAAGGCAGCCAAACAAGTCAAGGGAACGCACTGGACATTAGAAGTTCTATTCGTAGTAATAATACAACTTCCCGTTAAATGTGAAGTGAGCACATGAAAAAAAACTAATAGTACAGTACAATATTTACTCTCAAAAAAATTCACAACCAGCTAGTAAATGATCAGATATTCACCAAGAATGTCTCACCTTGGTTACAGTTTTTAATTCATCTGGAAATTATCTTAAGTAATCACATTCCTTGTCCATACAGTCTCACTAGAGTTAGATAAAAGTTTACTGTCCTTACCACAGTGGAAGGGGTACATTACAGCTGGGCTACATGGCCAAAAATATTTGCTTGATCTCCATAATTTTCACAACATAAAATTTTGTAACACTGTCACAGCTTTTAAAGAAGATCCTTCAAACAAATGCAAGCTATGATTCTAGTTTGTGCTTGGATAGATTAAGTCCTCTTGAGCAGCTGCCAGAGATTTCTGCCTTTTACTGAGCACCTTCTTACAAACACCTGCTGTCTCTCCCACCTCTCTCTACACGACAAATACACAATATATTTTTATCCGTTAGTTATCAGTGTATGATTTAAAGTATTCAGTGTCCAAAATACCCAGGATCAAAGGACAATTATTGTCCCTTTAAACAAGCACAGAGACATAAATATCTGTTATATAAAAATTGTATTTGAAATGAGATATTTTTCCCTAATAAAATGAATAAAATGACACGCTTTACTTTCTGCTGTTAAAATTCAAATAGTTGTCTAATTTATTTAACATCATTCTGACTATTTTGCAATATATCAAATATCCCATTTGTGTATAAATCAGACAGATCTCAAAATTCTGCCCCTTAAAAAAAGGATTGTTCTCCTCCCAGAATTCAGACTACTATAGAAGGTAAACTACAACACCAGTATACCACAATACTGTACATAAAGTCATTAAAATATACTTATAATTATTTGCCCGACACTCCTCATGAAGCAGTGGCAGCACTGTGAGAAATATTTTCTTAAGACCTTCTGTCTTAAGCGGCAACATATCTTTGGCAATAACATAGGTGCCAGCTTTTGTTATCTGCTGGTGTCTTTTCGTTTTTCTTTTCTTATGGGGTAATGGCAGCAAAAGTTGCCACAATTGATTGCTGTTTAGGAGAAAATCCACTGTTTGAAGTGCCACTGCCATGGCTAACAACACTTGAATGTACTTTTACACTCTCCGTGTACTCAAGAGATGTCTATCTACAGAAAGTGTAGCAAAACGTTTACTACTGCAGAGGACACTGCAGCAATTTTGAAGAGTAGCAATGATGAGAGCAGAGCTTCAGAACCTGAGGGTTTTGGCTTATTTGACCAGGAGCATTTTGAAAATAAGAGATCCAGTAAAGGATGGGTAAGGGAATTTATTTTTATATTATCAATGTAAAATGGGGGGCTGCGACTAGGGGACGGTTTGTTAAACGAAGCTGGCTACTAGCCAGCTTGCTGCTTCTTTGTGTAAAAGTAAGCTCCACTTACAAATACTACAGATGAATGGATAAGGGGGTTTACAGTTTTACACTAAATGTAAAATTACTGTAAACTGTGGTGTTGAGTTCTGGAATGGTAGTGAAAGAGATTCAGAAAAGAAAAGGAGAAAGGAAGTTGGAACTTTTTCAGTAAACTTACCAGTAATGATTGTCCAACATTTATATTTATAGCAGCCAAGTCCCACAAACGGACATAAACATAAGTTGTACACAAACACAAGTATAAGAACATGTATATATTGTAGACAGTTAGACATTTGCTGCCTGATGCTTTCTGCTGAGCTCTTTTTTCACTAGCTAAATCTCACAGGCTGCTGAACTCTGTGTGTGTGTTTTATCACTAGAAAATTCAGATAGATTGCTGGACTCAGTGTGTGTGACGCAGGACAGGAGCAGTGGAAACTCAATCCCTATGATCACAGAGCTTGGTAAGACACATCTGTGTATGTACATGCATATAGTTTTGTGTTAATGAATGTGTGTATGTAAGTGTGGATGCATGTAGACATTGTGTGTATGTGTGGGTAATAGTCGTGTTGGTTTGAGTGTATGTACATTTTGTAGTTGTTAATTATTGTGTGTAAATTAAATTGTGTGTGTATATTTGTGTGTGTGTGTGGATTCCCTCACATACTTTCTGCCTCTTATCTGTTCTGGTGCTGATATCTGTCTGATATTAAGGCTACACAGATGTTTTGGCATCTGTATAAAATAAATGTTATGTAAAAGAACCAGTATTAGGAATGTAATGATATTTTAAGCAGCAAAAGTGTGTGTGTGTGTGTTATGTCTTTGTGTGATATTGAGAGGCTAGGAGTATATGTATGTTGTGTTGTATTGTGTGTAAATTTTTGTGTGTGTGTGTGTGTGTGTTCATAGTGAATGATGGTAATGTGCAGTACCTGGACCAGGATGATGATGATGACCCA
>JAOXYF010021111.1:7319-16389 GCA_028565775.1 Sternarchorhynchus goeldii
GAATCCCATTGCCCACCATTCTACCTGAATAACTGAGAACAAGAAAGAGAGAGAGAGACAGAGAGAGAAAGTCAGAGAGAGAGAGAGAAAGAGAGAGAGAGCAAGAAGACAGATGCTTGAGATTAGTGAATTTCATTTCATTGTCAGACACTTTTCCACTCATTTCCATAAAAACCTAAAACCGACCATAAAAGATGAAAGAGAGTAAAACGAATGACCATGAACTAAAAAGATGATCAGACAGACAGACAAACCGTCACGTCCAAATCTGATATTACCTTTAATGAGGAAATAAAAACCAATGAAACCCTGTATGAACAGTAAAAAGAGTATTAGAGATGTGATGTTTCAGGGTTTGATGTCTCGTTCATTTGATACTATATAGGTATTCCTAGTGTAATAAAGCACAAGACGACTATGTGAGGTGAATCAACATTAAACATCAAAATATTTCATTTTTAATCGTGAAGACGGAAGTCAGGTAACCCAGGTAACAATCGCGCTGCTACCATATCTGAGTCTGGAGATGACAGTGAGGCTTCATCATAGAAAAAAAACATGTTTATTAAAACAAAACCAAAATAAAAAAACAAGAGAGAGTGTGGTGTGAGGTTCTAGGACCAGAGGTCACCCCGAAATCATCTCCCAGAATGACCCCAGCAAGACCCTAGCCGGATGCCAACATGACCCTAAAATGACCCCAGCATGACCCCAGCACGACAGTCAGCAGCTCTGTGTTTTTGCCAGCCAATGAGTGGCCGAGCTCAGAGAGCCCTCAGGATGGTGTGGTAACACCCAACTCCCACAGCGTCACTGATATCTTTACACTGCAAAAGGTGTGTTGGTGGAGAGAGAAGAGCAGAGAGAAACAGAAGGGGAGTTTGAGAGAGAGAGAGAGGGAGAGAGAGAGACTTATAGAATGAGAAAGAGTTACAGAGAGAGACAGAGAGGGAAAGAGAGATCGAGAAAGAGGGGGAGAGAGAAAGAGAGAAAGAGAGAGATTTAGAGAATGAGAAAGAGTTACATATGAGAAAGAGAGAGAGAGGATGAACGGATTTATCTTAAGTGTTTCATTCCATATTTTATCCGTAATGTCAAGCATCAAGTGTTTGTCTGAAGTTACACATTCATCTTAGTGAACATAAAGCGCTTCGGTCAACCACAGCTGTTTTTAAATGTGCTACACAACTCAACATGACGCAGCCTGCAGTGTAACAGGCCCAGTGCCCACCTGATTCAGCTGCCTCTGACATTTGATAGAGTGCTTACAGCTACAGGGTGAGGGTTAGGGTTAGTTGAGTCCCAAACTTTCCGATATAGGCTCAACAACCCTCTTTAATATTTATGCAGTCATAGCAACTGAAGTCGAGACTAACTGAAGTATTGTCCCCTTTACCTCATTGTGAAACAAACTTCATTTAGCTTACCTGGGTATCTCATATAAGAAAGATGTGTAACATTCCTTGATATTTAAATATTTTAGAACGTCAGTCTCTGTTCATTTTGAAAAGCAGTAAATACAAGTGAATCAGAGTTTCAGGGGTTTTTTTTAGGTACAGAGTTCTGCAAGAGTTGTGTTCAGAGGGTCACATCAATCTCTGTTCATTTTGAAAGCAGTAAATACAAGTGAATCAGAGTTTCTGGGGGTTTTTTTAGGTACAGAGTTCTGCAAGAGTTATGTTCAGAGGGTCACATCAAATCTCTCCTAAACAATCTCATCTCAGAGTCTCAGAGCACCCACAAGGAGGTTGGGAATATGAGGGTGGACCTGCTGCTGCTGTGTGTGTTGTGTGTGTGTGTGTGTGAGTGTGTGTGTGTAGTTGGATGGAGTGGACTGTGGGCCAGAGCAAACCAGATTAGAAGTTGTTGCTGTGTAGTGAAAGTCTGGCTCTCCAGATGACGGTTCGGTCACTAACGAGGCCACAGTACTCACCCAGGACCTAATTATTACCTCCTCCTGGAAAACAGAGAGCTCAGACAAGGGGGAAGAGAGAACAGACAGACAGAAGAGGAGCAGAGGAACAGAGGGAGAGAGTGAGGGAGAGAGAAGGAGAACAGGAGTGGAGAGAGAACTGAAGCCCATTACCTGTCCACTGGTAAGTACACACACACACACACACACACACACACACACACACACGCACACCTACATTATTAATCTGTATACACTGAAGAGAATGTTCTATCTCAAGACTCACATGAACAGACAAATGAAAAAATGTGTGTGTGTGTGCAGATGCATATGCACATATGAACACACACACAGGTACACATGCACACAAACGCACACACACACACACATATGCACACACAAGTGTGTTTGTAATGGTTAGGGACAGGAAATAGGAGAAGTGGAAGCAGTTCCTATTAGAGCACTGTTCCCTGCTCAGTGTCATATATGCAGTTTATGCAGTAATCTCTAGACCTGTAGACATGCATGGCTGTTCCTAGGTCAGTGTCATACAGGAGCCGTTTAATATCAGTATGAAATGCAGATGCTATGTATTGTATTGTATTGTTTATGGTAGTGAATTTCCCAAGCGTCCTGGATTAGTCCTGACAACACCCCTCCTGATCTACCCCTCCTGATCTACCCCTCCTGACCCAACACAACTGACTCCTCTCAGGCAATTAACAAAGCCCTTCATGAGGTTAAATGGGTGGGTTGGAGCAGGGAGTGGTTTGGGAAAAAAAAGTCCTATGACACATGGGATTCTTACAGTGGCTGTGCTGATTTTGAACACACACCCCGTTCTTTCTGAGTCCTTGTCTTACACGGACTACTCCAACCACATCTGTTCTGGAACAGCAATGTCACTCCCCAGTCAAACAGCTGTGCTTACGTTCATATTTACGTATCATGGCATTGAGCAGACACTGTTATCTCACAGAATGGTTCCCAACCAGTGCCATAGGTTACAGTCCAACATCTCATTGTACTAAAACACTCCTAGACACATGAGGCAGTGCTGATTTCTAGAAAAGTACAATACCGGACAACAACAGGACCAATAATCAAATAATTGATAATTAATCAATAATTAACACATGCAACTGTGGCAGCAGTCAGACAACTCCTGAGTCTTACTGCAACAGAACACACAGCCAGGATGCAAATCCAACTTCAACATGGAGGTGTTCCTCTGCCAGGAGGGGAGAATGGGGAATTGTTTAGATGCCCTGGGGCAACACGGGGGCAACTCGGGGCAACACGGGGCCTGTTCTTGGAAGACAAGCACTCTTCTAGTTTTATTCTCCGTGTAGAGGAGTATTTGGCAGGAACATCTCACTTAAACACAGTTTTGGGTTTGTTTTTCTTTGCTGCACAAGGGTTTCAATCGGGACCTTGTTGTAAGCAGCTGATCCCAGGTCAGGCAGGTTTTTATCAGCCTCACTGGATGAGCGCAGCATGTCTGGAATTGTGCCTGTAGCCTGTCCAATCATCAACCAGGACATTCCAATGGAAATCGTACAAAGACCTGCACAGGTCTCTGCTATCCTGAGGTCTGGGGATGAAAACAATAAAAAAAAATGCACTCCAGCTTTTAAAACGGGTGAACATGTAAATCAGCAGCACTCAGTGTTAGCTGTCGAACCCATCACAACCCAACCAAGTCTTTTGTCTCTTCATTTTAGCATTTTAGCTTTCAGTTTTAAACAAACGTCCTTTCCTTTGGTCTCAAGGTCTTTGGGTCGGTCTGGGCTCCAATCAGCTGATTTTCCCGTACAGAGTTTGATCAGAGATAGAACTTCAGGCTTTATGGAGATTAACATGAGACGCACAGAAACAGACAGCCAGCACACCCATGAGAAAAAGGGTGGGGAACACACCTGCAGTCACCTCATTAAAGATACACAAGTGAGTAATAATGATGAATAATTAATAGTAATGATGATGAATGATTAATAGTAATGATGTTACATTACTACCTTCACATTAACAATGACTTGCAAGATCATAAAGACTGAGAGAGAGGAAATCCTTTTGAACAGAAGGGAAGTCATGAGAAAGAGAGACAGATGGAGAGAGAGAGACAGAGAGGAGGTGGACATCAGTTGTTAGTGACCCTGCAACCTGCGAGAGCACTGTTTCGAAAGTTCACAGGAGGCTCTGGTGCACCCTGCACTGCAGCTGCAATTGCTGGCTTTAGAAAGAACAAAGACAGACAGAGGGAGAGGAGAGAGGGAGAGAGAAAGAGAGAGAATAACAGAAAGTGATGACAAACTTTGTGATTTGTCTGAACTGTGAGATAAATACAGGTGTTGAGGGATCCGTCCGCAGCAACCCATGATCTGTTGCTGTAAACAACTTGGTAAACAAACACGTGATACACACATATACCACACACACATACAGCACACACACGTACGTTACTTAGAACTAAAAGGTTTAAGTACCTTATTGTTTTACAAGTAATGTCCACAACAAACAACTCACAGTCACAACATTGCCAAGGAAACAGAAACAGTTTCTGTGCTGGAGTTCACTCCTTAGGAACAGCACAGTACACTGTTCTCCACCCACTCACCCACCAACACACACACACACACACACACACAATTTTCATGAATCTTCCGAGCATAATATATGATTAGTGCATGTATTCTATGTTATATGACTTGCATAATACATTGTAATGAATGCTACAGGCCATATGTGTGTGATTACACAACGCAAAGGGTCATATCCCAGGAAAGTAAACTTTAGGGAGGAAAGATTGCTTATGAGCAATGGGACTTGTGAGTGTGTGTAGGTGTGTTTTGTGTGTGTGTGTGT
This sequence comes from Sternarchorhynchus goeldii, assembly GCA_028565775.1. Classification (NCBI taxonomy): domain Eukaryota; kingdom Metazoa; phylum Chordata; class Actinopteri; order Gymnotiformes; family Apteronotidae; genus Sternarchorhynchus; species Sternarchorhynchus goeldii. The sequence goes on from JAOXYF010021111.1 coordinate 12,097, forward strand.
GTGTGTGTGTGTGTGTGTGTGTGAGAGAATGGGTGGAGAGCTGTGTACTGTGCTGATGTCTCTTCTCTACTGGCTGTGTTATTCCTAATTTGCAGTTCACATAAGCAAACAGACATCCGCACAAGACAACAGATCGCTTGATTAGATTCAACACAGATGAAGTAGCAACACACACACACACACACACACACACACATACACATGCACACACACACGCACACACACATATACACATACACACACGCACACGCACACACATACACATGCACACAACACACCTACACACACACACACACACACACACACACACACACACACACACACACACACACACACGAGCTGTATCTGTTTCAGAGCAGTATGCTCATTTGTTTACTAACCCCAGCCACCAGGACAAACGGCTGAATCCCAGTGGAAGGCGTGAGAAGCGTGTGATCCCAGCACAGCACCAAACACAAAGCACATTTATACCTCTTCATTTTGCATTCTTTACCTACTCAGCTAGATGACACCCATATAAGTTCAAATAACTAAATAACTCATCATTTTAAAAGCTGTGTGCGATGGAGAATTGACGAGTACAGTCTTAATTAAACAGGACATCTGGATAGCTTTAGCAACGTGTAAAATCCATATATATATATATATATAGACTCTCTGTTAACATCTACTTCTCATCTACTTCTCATCTACTTCTCAGTAATTGTATGGCTACTAATGATTGTATTTCTAATAAAAATGTAGAAAATGAGACAAAGAGAGAAAGTAAGACAGAGAGAACGAGAAATAGAGTGATAGAGAGAGAGTGAGAGGCAGAGAGGGAGACTGAGAGAGACAGAGAGAGAGAGGCAGAGATATCAGCTTGCAGACAGCCCGTCCACCACGTAATAAATGGGGTGGAATGAAAACCTAGAATGTGCAAATCGAATCTGGACGAGTTACAGGCCTGGCACATCTGGGGACGGTGGCTGGCACAGTGACACAGGTTGGTAAAGCATCAGGCGAGACACGGCCAGCCACGTCTGCTTCCAGCCACGTCTGCTTCCAGCCTTGCCTGGCGGCTACAGTGGTGGATAGGTGAGGGATGGAGGGGGTTGGGGTGCAGGGGTGTGGACCGTCTTCCTCCAAGACGTTCCACGATCCTCACTCCAGTGGCCGGTATCGGATGCCCAGCATCGTGTGCCCGGCGCGGGACGGTGGAGCCCCGGCTGTCAGCGGTGAAGGAGAGGAAGGCTTGTGCGCAGGAGATAACACGCTCCCGACAACAAGGAAAAGCCAAGCACGAGGCAGCAAGACAAACACGAGTCAGGAAATGGAATAAAATGATTTGGCAACCGGAAAATGCGTCTGTGTGTGTGGGTGAGCATGTGTATACAATATACATACATATGTTAGTCGTGTTTACTCAGACCCATATATATGTGTGAGTATGTGTGTGTGTGCGTGTGTGTGTGATGCTTTCATGACTTTCCATGACATTTCTTGACTTCCTGACTTCATAAAATAAAACTGAAAACAGCTGGAGGGGTGGATAGAGCAAGAGAATACAGATAATACAGAATACAGTTGATACACCCACTCCCCTAGTACCAAACACCACACCCACTCCCCTAGTACCAAACACCACACCCACTCCCCTAGTACAAAACACCACACCCACTCCCCTAGTACCAAACACCACACCCACTGCCCTAGTACAAAACACCACACCCACTCCCCTAGTACAAAATACCACACCCACTCCCCTAATACAAAACACCACACCCACTCCCCTAGTACAAAACACCACACCCACTCCCATATTAAATTAATCAGTAACAGAAAATACACCAAATTTACATATATGTAAAATGTTTGGGGTTTTTTTATCTTATCTTAATTAACATGTCATTATCATTCTGTCTTTATTCACTCAATTACCACCTCATTATCAATTCTCCCAATGCGAGATAATTTTTTTCAAAACAGGTCAAGTCCTAGCAGTTTGAGAGACCTCCTCTGCTCGGAGGACACCAGATCAAACCTGTCTGCACCAGCCGCTGGTGACAAAGCTGACTGTTCTCCACATCTCCAAGCACACTTTAATTTGCACAAGCCTTTTAAGGGGAAACTCATACTGGAACAGCGGCTTGGTGCCGTGACCCAGGTGCTAATCGCTAATGATACCCAGCATGAGTTCCTCCCACAGGAACTGTCCATGGTGCTAAAGCCCAACGCATCACCCAAACATGCTACCTGAGCTGTGGTCCATGGGGCAAACGTTATGGTGGATTTAAAGTCTGAGATACACTTGCTGATCAAGGCAAGGGCAGATGAAAACACAGCTACTGATCTGGCTTTAACAGACACCACCAGTTCTGCTGTCTTGCTGATGCTAATTACAGTTCAGTTAGTGCCTCCACAACACGAATGGATGATTCAGCTCAGCTGCGCTGGTGTACTGGTGTACACCAGGGAGCTGGGGTAAGATGATATATTTGTTAGTGGTAATAAGTAAATAACAACATCAACAGCACTGGGAGAATGTCAACAGGGAGACAGGATGACTGACAGAAGGAGAGTGAGAGAGAGAGAGAGAGAGAGAGAGAGAGAGAGAGAGAGAGACAGAGAGAGAGAGAGAGAGAGAGAGAGAGAGTATAAAAGGTGGGACATTTGAAATTGTGATTCTTATAGAAGGACCAAACAGTGGTGATACCTGCACAAAGGCCTTAGTTAAAACAAAACCACTTTCAATTACCCTGCTAGCAAAGTGTGGTTCTCTGAGAAAAAAACACTATAGTCTATAACCAACCAGCTATTGTACAGCGAAGAGAGCATCCTCCACCAGAACACTGTCCCCACTCAGGTTCACACCTGAAGAACATCCTCCACCAGAACACTGTCCCCACTCAGGTTCACACCTGAAGAACATCCTTCACCAGAACACTGTCCCCACTCAGGTTCACACCTGAAGAACATCCTCCACCAGAACACTGTCCCCACTCAGGTTCACACCTGAAGAACATCCTCCACCAGAACATTGTTCTCAGATACACACCTGAAGCCATTCTGGAGGGATAAAGGTGGTGTCTCTTCAAGAGACACCATCCCTACTGCAACTTCCACACCACAAGACCAAACCAACCAAGATTACTCACCAAATCATGCAGTACAGAAAAAGAGGAAAATTAAACGCACTGACCTCTCACCAAACACAATCTTACTCCAAACTACTCTCAGCCACACTGAGAGTTCACCCTTATTCCTCCAGAATTTGGACTAAAATTGTGGACTATCATTCTCGTCATCAATTATCAGAGACCAACTTCTGTTTAAAAAAACAAACAAACAAAACCAACCAAAAAAAAACACAACACTGTAATCTTCTTTGGAACTAGGACTCCAAAGTGGTGTAGTGGTGCTTGAACTTTCATAAAAGAGGTTTAGACAGGCCTGCACCTCTGGAGATGAATCACTAACGCAGTCAGAATGATCTCAGCCAGCTGCACCATTATGAAGCAACAGGGATGAAACCTGAAGCATGTAATTAATTAGAGTGTACAAGGGGTTGATAAACACAAAATGTCCTGACGGAAAAGAATCAAATCAATCAAAAGCAACATCTGCAAGTCCAACATCTGCAAGTCCACGTCCCTTTTTGCCCTGTTTATCATTGTTCTATAAACTTCTTCTCTACTTGAATGGAAAGTTTTGTCATAAAATATGAAAAAAGTGTTGAATAAAGCACTTCATTTACACTCCAGTTACGACAAATAAAAGCCTCTGACTTCTGTGTTAAATTTAAGTGTCTGGATCAATGGGGAGAAAAAGCAAAGGGGAGGAGAGACAGAAGAGTGTGTTTCACCACAGACAGAAGAAACAGTAACGTCAGTGTGTGAGAAAACGTGTGAAAGAGCTGTTTGATAAGACACAAGATCAAAGACAGAGAGAGAGAGAGAGAGAGAGAGAGAGAGAGAGAGAGAGAGAGAGATAGAGAGGGAGAGGGAGAGAGAGAGAGAGAGAGAGAGAGAGACTGAGAGGGAGAGGAAGAGAGAAAGAGAGAGAAAGAGAGAGAGGAAGTAGTGCAACACTGACACAGAATCACTGTAGTCACAGAATCACTGTAGTCACAGGGCTGCACTTTCACACTGAAAGTCAAGTTTTAGACCAAATAAAGAAAATGTACAAAGATGCTACAAATTTAGATGCCTCTCTAATACTGACAGTCTCTAATGCTGACAGTCTCTAATACTGACAGTCTCTAATACTGACAGTCTCTAATGCTGACAGTCTCTAATACTGACAGTCTCTAAT